>VDFB02346531.1:0-63334 GCA_007258455.2 Sequoia sempervirens
ACTACATTCAATTTGCCACAAATTCTATTCTTACATATTTTTGAAATTATATAGATAACTTATTCAAATTTTTATGTCAAGTTGCCTAACTCTGATTTTTTTGAATTTTCAATGCCACTTAAGGGCCTATTTTTTCCATGATAATCCTGCACATACCCTAAACGAGGTCCAATTTTTTTTTAAATGGGATTTCACTTATTAAAAAGCGAGATCCCATTTTTTGCAAGCCGATTTCATTTTTTTGCCTAAGGAAAAAACTTCCACATTTTGTGGACTCATCTTCTTGCTCTTACCCTCAAGCAATCTGCACCTTAATACCTAACACCAAACTCCACGATCCCATATCAATTTCAAAAATTTGCAAACTCTACTATCTGGAACACTCTGCTATAAGATATCTAAAAATAACATCTCCTTATATCTCCTAGATAGTAGTGCGATAATCCTCAATATGTAATCAAAAAACTCACCATCACATACCTTATTCTTTACAAAAGACTATTGCACTACTCTGATTATTATACTCTCCAAATCATCATAAGGATGATGACTCATAATTAGAATTCAAAATGTCATGTAACATGTAGAATCATTTACCTCATCATCCATAAAATGAGCCTTCATCCTCTTTGTTGTCACTACAATATGAGCACCATCTGCTAAAGCTCCCAATACAATTTTATTCTCATCTTCCATGAACTCTAGCTCCATTCACTGGAAATCCTGCATATATCTCCCAAGTGACTACAACCACTAAATGCCCAAAACAATATCAGTTTCACTAATCCCAACTGCATAAAAATCATTAGTGACCACATAATCATTCAACTACACTCTCAACTGGGGAACCTTATTAGTGCAACTCATTTTAAATCTATTAGCCATCATAACTCTGAAACCTAAAAATTCCTCAGTCTACAATCCCTTCCTCACAACCAATCCCTCATCAATGAAGTTGTGAGTAGCCTCACTGTTAATCAAACAAGTGACCCGTTGTCCCTTAACAACTCCTCTCACTTGAAAAGGATGATACTTGGGAACTCCTAATAGTAATGCAATAGTAACCTGCTAGGTATCATCATGCTCCTTCAACTCAACACGAGGTTTCTCCTCCTCAATCTATAAAATCAGTGTTAGGGACCTCCTCATCCTCTAAATCAAATATGACCTTAATAAGATATGCCTTTCCTTTCCCAAGGCATCTATGTCTAGGCTCCCATGGTTGTTTGCAAGTAAAACACAACTTCTTCCTCCTGAGCTCATTCCTTGTTTCAAAATCTAGCATAGATTGCATAGGCTTGGATTGATTTGTTTTTCCCCCATCTGACTTGTGTTCTGACTTATTATCCTTGAAATTATTCTTTTGGTGTTGTGGTTTAGATGATGACATATCAAGATCTAGTGCCAACTAAATAGCATCATTAAGAGTGCTAGGCTTAAGTGCCTTGACTAGCCCTCTTATCCTATCATTTAATCCCTCAATAAACAACATTACCACCCTTTTTTCAGTCATATCGAGTACCATAAAAACAATCCTTTGGAACTCATTAACATGTCTCCACATGCACACTCTATTTTAATTGTGCTAGCTCTCTATAGTATAGCTCCAAATCCTTCCTATCAAATCGTGTAATCAATCTATTATTGAACAAGTGGCATAAGAATGAACCAATCCATGGTTTTGAGTAACCAAACCATGATGCTGCATATCATTTGATGTTCCCTCTAAATGCATGGTTGCAAACTTGATTGCATCATCCTTTGCCATAGGTCAAAGAGTCAAGAATGTATCCAACTTGTGAATCCATGCTCTTGCTATAATCTTTCCGCTACCATCAAATTTAGAAAGTGTGAGTTTACTTGTGGCATGTTTTAGGTCCTTATTTTAATTCCTTGGCCTCCTATCTTGCCTTGTTCTATTATGTTCCCTCCTTTGACTTATGTATCGTTCAAAGGTCAAATGCTCCTTCACATGTGGTGGTAACAAATCCCATTCATCATGCATTGTCATAACATTATCGGTGAATGTTGCAACTTCATCTACTTCGTCAATATCTTCTTCTAGGTCATTCTTTGGAAAAAAGGTGGGCTGCAAAGGTCTATCGGTGGTTCATGTAGGTGTCATTTGTACCTTGGGAGTCCCAACTCCACTTTTATTATCTTTTTGCTCATGATTTTGTCTTCTAGGAATGTTCATATGTTGTATGGTTGTTGTAAGTTGTTGCAAAACATTAGCCACATGTTGCTTCCCTGTTGCAAGACCCCTCATGGTTTATCTTGATTCTTTGTCATTGTCATTAGCTTCATGCCTTGGTGGAATATCGCCTCTTCTATCACCTATTGTGTCTTTTTGTATTTCTGCAATCGTATTTTCTTATTGTTTTTCTCTTCTATGAGTATAGTACCTATGTGGACCAACCTCATGTGGCTGCATATAATCACTCTAAACCCTTCAGGTTGGTAGGATCAAGGCTCTAATACCACTGTAATAAGCCTTCCCAAGCGTGTGATGATTTTTTTGTATGCTTTGAAAATTGCAAAGCTTTCCTATTTTATCAAACTTGTGTATTTTTGTGAGGAAAGACTAACATTTCATAAGCAATGCATTACATAGTTTAGGATCAACAATATGTCACTCTACCAACCAAAATGTCTGACCTACAAGATATGATAAGTTATAAATTTATATCAGACTGGTCTACCTCCAATTCATCTAGAAAAAATCAATATGAGCTAACTAGAATCCTTATGCAACTACAAATTCTTTTTTTTTTTAGTAATGTTAGCAAAAATAACCCTCTACAATGCCTAGAATTGTAAGTATCAAAAAGAGCAATGCTCAGATTTAATAACAGCATTTACAAAGACTCAGAAATAATGAGAAACCTAGCAATAGTAGATGGTCTGATAGTAACAACAATAGAAGAGATCCGAGCTATTGTGAGAGGGCACTGAAGTCAGGGATAGATTCGTGGCTACTAGGAATTTTCCTATAACTCTCGAACTCTCCAAAATATGTTTCACCCGATCTATTTACACAACAAATACCTCCTTAAATGTCCAAGCAGTCCAAAATATAGGCTCCCACATGATGCAAAGAGCCAGGTAATTGCTTTAGGAGGTTGTGGTCAGATTAGTTTGTTCTCAGTACCTCCAAAGAGAGCCTAAGGTCGGAAATATGATGCACACAAGTTGAGAATATGAATCGATCCTGAAGGGAATGAAGCACTAGAGATAGAGGTGCAACACATCCTCAAGGAAGGAGCGAACTGTATCAATGGATCCACGTGTGACAAAGGTGAAGTGAGTTAATTAAACCTGCATCCCATTTATCAAAGTCTCCATCTTCATATTACCATTGACCAATTTGCATAGGCGACTATTTCCCGTAATTTATTTGGCTATATATTGCTCGATTTAAGAAGCCTCAAAAATATTTGATTCAACAACCAAGCTAGCAGTTCTCGATTTCTAAAGCATGGTGATATCATTAGCCTCCCATATATCAAATTTGTCTTTATCTAACTGCTTATTCGCTGATAATTTTCCCTATCTTACCTATAGCCACATGTCACTATCAAAACAAAATGAGCTTGATTTGTCTTATCTAAGATGATAATTGAACTTGTTTAATGGTGCTCGATGACTCCTTGTTGGCAGACCTTTGATTATTCTTATCCACGATTCCTTGTAAACAATAGTAGTTTTTTCTTGATTTTCAATCTTGGTCCAAACCAGCTAATATAATAAATCAGCTCTTGTTTTCCTCAATATGTCATTGGCCTTATTTTTAATATTACCTCCCATGATTTAACTTTGGCTGGGTGCTAAATAAATTTGATGATTTCCTTTATACTAGCAGATGTAATTGCATCAGTCGAATAGAAATAATAGATTCCAGTGATCGCACCTAACGTCAACTATATAACTTGCTAGGTGGAAATTGCAGGACTATGACCTAGGTTATAATGGACAGTGATAATCTGAAATTTATCGACTTTAAATAGAAAATATGCTTGCAGGTTCTTCTAGATCACCTTTCAAGAATATCTCAATTTTAGATGGAAATGATATCACTGATAGGCTGAATCGATTAAACAATAAGTATATCCCATCAAGCATAAACTGAGATAATTATGTGCTAAAATAGATACCATCTAATATGCAAAATAAACCGAGATTTGGACTTTGTAAAAACAAATGCCACCAAGATGTAATATTATCGATTTCCAATTCCAGAAATTTATCATAAACCTCTAAATATGTAGTTCAAAATATCAAGATAGCACCTGGTATATCAAACAACTTGAAAATGCTCTCCTCAGCAATTATTATTGAAGCACCAAAATTGAACAATTAAGCCCAATGTGAACTCTATAGTGAATCCACCCTTTGAAAGAGCCAAGTTTTCGTCCAACTCTCTCCCAATTTGTTGAAGGTTTTCATCTCTAGAGATTCAAGCTTTTACATAAAGCATAAGAAAGATCAATTCAACAAAAGATGATCAAATGCCTTGTACTCTTATTTTTTGAATCTTCAAGAATAAGCCAACTTGTAACTAACCCAACTTCTAGAAGGATTTTTATTTAATAAAGTGACATTTTAATATTTTATTATTTTCACTTTATTTTAATTAAGATAATTAATTAAAGTCATCCTTTTGAAATAATATTAATTTTTGATAGCTTTAATTAATTAAAATAATTAAATCACTTTATGAAAATTTGGGGACATTACACTCCTCTTTGGTGTTACTTTGTATGAAGTTGCATCCTCTTATTTAGATGTTGTAGGGGAGCATTTTAACCCTCTTGTTCCTTCTCTTTCTCATCATTTTTCAAAATTTGGCATTGGTGTGAAGACATTTGATCAATATTTGGAGGAGCCATCTTTGTCTTTGGTTATTTTCTACATCCATGTCCATTAGGTTCATGATTTTCATCTTATTGAATGTGGCTTGAAACACCTAAATTGATTGTGGCAGCTTTCAATAAAATGACATTGAGACACTTGAGAAAAATTTTAAAACTTCATATATCATCCATACACCTTTAGTTTTGTTTCTTCCTTAGGGGAGGAATGGTGTTTCATAATAACAGACCATCTTCTACATTTAGTTTTGAGAATCTATCTTTGGTACAGATTCTACATTAAGGGGTGACTTTATGGTCTCTCTTCTCTCTTATTAGAGGGACTTTTTCTTGGTATGGGGTTTTGTTCTCAATTTTTATTGAGAGCATTTTGTATTTTCTCTCTTTTGGGGAGGAGTTTTGTCCCATTGGGTTTCTCCTTTTCTCCATTTGTGAGAGATTGCATTTGTACATGGGTACCTAAAATGGCCTAAGAGTCAAAACCCATCATCATCTTTGTGTCATTTTAGTCCTATTACATCTCTTTAGGTGGCAATAAATAGTACCATGCGAGACAAAAATAAATATTTCTAATATTTGAAGGCTATGCATGCTAAAATGTGTAAATGTATGTCGATAACTAAAAACAATAGTAGTATTAGCTGCCTATCATGGGTTGAATATTGCTCAATCTAAAGGTTTCAGGAAGGTTTGCTTAGAGGGAGATTTCTTAAATTTTATTAACAACTTGAAGAATTCTACTCCTCCCTCTTGGACGGTTGAATCCCTTATCTTGGATTCAATTGATATATTTAATTCATTTGATGAATTTTATATTTCTCATATTTTCAGAGAGGGTAATGGTCTAGCAGATGTCTTTGCTAATATTGGTGTTAGTGTCCATAGGATTTGGGAGGAGGATGATCCCCTTCCTATTGAGGCCCTTGCTTGTCTGAATAATGATTTCCAAAAGTGTTAAGGTGGGCATCAACTTCATTATGACTTGTTTTCACGTCCCTATTCATGTGGTAGATTATCCTTTGGAGTGATCTTGTTTTGTATTGTGCTTGGTTTTCAAATAATTTGAGAATCCTTCGTATGGGGTGGCCTTTAAGGTTAATTATTTTCCTTTGTTCTCGAGGCTTCTCATTTTCTGCAAATTTGTCAAGCTTTTGGGTTTCATTGTGTCTGTGATCATGGGCGGAGATAGAAACAAGGTTGAGCCATTTTCTTGTGATACCTTGAAATCCAAGGATCTAAAGTGTGGGAACAACTACAACTAGGTGGGATGACATTGTATATTGAGCGACTCCATGGAAATGATTTGAACGTGATGAAGTTGTTTGTCAAGGGCTGCATAACAGGGTTCTAAAATTGGGTGGAATCGAATTTGACATTAATGAAAACCTTATTGCTAGTATCGCTAGCTTATTTACTAAGGACAAAAAAGTGTATAGAGACAAGGAGTCCAATGTTGCATTGTAGATCTTCTTTAAAGATGATGAAGAAAAGAAGCTTGAGTGTGCTAAACGTGGTGACTACTATCACATTTCTATCAAGGCTCTTTGGGGAGATGTCGTTGAAGAACTTATGAGGTATATAACCTTAGAAGGCCATTTCTTTGTCATTTTTGGTTATCATTTTCTCCTTTTGAATCATTTTAGACACAAGAAGAAAGTTTATTTTCCTTTCTATTTGTTGGCATCTTTGGAAAGTGGGATTAAGGATTGCAAGTGTAATCCAAAAAATCCTATGCTTCATGTTGGTTTAATTCTCCTCATATCAGATTATGCCAAGTCATATGTGGTTCTTAAGTAGCCTAAGAAGGCTCCTAAAGGAAAGAAAAAGAAATTGGAATTGGAGTATGAGACTATGTTGGAGGCAGAACCTGAGAAGGTTTCTAAAGGGAAAAATAAGAAAGTGGATTTGGAGTATGATACTGGGTCAGATGAGGATGAGGATTATGAACCTGAATTGGAGGCTTCTATGGAAGTCTACTCAGATCCCCGTGCTCTTGGTAGAAGTGGAAAAAAAGGTAAACCTACCCCTATTTTTGCAGAGTATAAAACTTGTAGTGATGGGATGGTTGGTGATAAACCGGGCTATAAAATTAGGATGGGTGAAACCTCTACGCTCATGAAAGAAAAGAAATCTCCTACTAGGGAAAATATTTATATGCCCCTTGTGTCTAGGTCTAAGACATATAAGGGTTTGAAGGGTGGAAGTATCAAGAAGATGGCTAAGCAGACCGATAGCCCTGTTTAGGAGGAATTATTTGAGTCTCCTCCAAATATTGTAGGTGGCTAGGATAACATGGAAGTTCTTGAAGAGGGGATGGAGATGCAGAACAGAGGGAGGATTGTTGTTGATGAAATTGTGAGCTCTCCTCGCAAAATATAGATGCTGGTTGTTGGGGTTAAATGGAAAGAAGTAATTGGCAGTCAAGAATAGAATAGTGTTTCCCAAGAGGTTGAAGCGGAGGCTATGGATGTATTTAATTTTAATCGAGAGGACGTGCCTAATGTTTTGGGTCTGGCAAAGGATGGTACTATCTCCATGTTTAGGTTGTTCAAATGGGATTTCCATGAGCTTAATATGACCAATGTGAAGGTTTAGGGGGCTATGAGTAAAGCTAGGGATACTTCAGAGTCTTCCCTATAGGCTCAAGTTAACCAAGTTTTTGATGCTTTAAAGATTGTTGCCAATGAAATTCTTAAGTTGAAGCAAAGTTTTGAACAAAGGATTGTGACCCTAGAAGAGAAAATGGATCGGTTTAACATGAAGTTGGATAAGGTTGTGGAAGTGACCAAATCTGTTATGAGGAATGAAGTGAAGGGCCTTACTATCCTCAACGAGAAGGCTAGAAAATCAATGGAGGAAGCTCCAAGTGATAAGGACGTTGTTGGTAATAGGTAGTGGATGGAGGAAACTTCGATTGGTAAGGATGCTACTGCAAATACTATTGGTTCACATGGTGTTTTGATTAAAGAGGTAAGTGATTTGGGGCCCTATGCTAGGACCCACAACAAAACTAAGCTGAAAGTTGGGGTTCCTACCAAAGAGTTTTCTAAAGTTATGGATGTGCATCAGAAGATAATTGAAAGTGACATGGAGGTTGCTAATATTTTGAAGAATCTGTAGTTTTTGTTTTTGTTCCTCCTTTTTTGGTAGCTATTTTGCTAATGTTTTGTTGCTTGTTGGTTGTTTTTTTATCTATGTGGTTATCTTTTGAGACAACTATATTTTTTGTAAAGGTTTTTGGGGCCCCTTCAAAACTTGTTTTACCTCTAATAAAAAACTAAAAACAATAGTGGATGGATGTTGTAATGCATCATGTTTTAACATTCGTATTCATGTTTTGGAATTAATAGAATTTTTTAATCTTTTGACCATTATTGGTGAACTAATAATAGTAAGGACCATGAAAAGCCATGTCTAGACCCATTGTCCAAGAATCATTATATATACAATATTGTAAGGAAGCTAAGGTAGCAAAAAAATTTCCTACACTAATCTTGATAGGAGAAAAGTGTAAAACTTTACAAATCTTTAATAGTTACAAAAACTTAAATAGAAATAATATAAATATCATGCATACTATGACACAATGATTTATGTGGGGAAAACCATTTTGAGAAAAACCCTACACTCTGGAAAAGCCACCCAATATATTATTTAACAAATCACAAAGATTACAATACACTTGCAGAGCAAGCTCACGAGTATCACTACTAGAGATCAAGAGACAACACGACTGCTATCAAACTCTTAGAATACATCACCGTCTCTCACTCTACCACAACCATAATACAACACCCTCATAAAATAAAGTTACATTCTAGGGCAAGACAGGCCAACAAAATATCCACCATTCAATCTAAAACCTAATAACAAATAGTTCAGATTTACAATATATCATTATTTAATGTATGTCGACCATTTTAGAAGTTTCCTGAAAAAGTTAAAACGCTCACATTTTTCTCTTTGCTGCAATTGTATACACCTATTGGTGTAACTAGGGAATATATATATAAATCCTATCAACAATAAATTGTATATAATTGCAAGGTTGAGACATATTTTCCCAACAAATCTCCCACTTGTCGAACACCTTGCAAGAGCAACATGAGGGTGTAAACATTGTCTCTTTAATTGCTAGAAGCCAAAAGGCCCATAGTCTTTGAACACTATTTGAACTTCTCTATGCTCACAAGCTTAGTTAAAGAATCAACAACATTCATCAAAGTATATATTAACCAGCTTCACCATGCCATCTTCGACCATATCTCTAACAAAATGATATTGTACATCAATGTGCTTGGTTCTGGCATACAACAGCCTTCATATGATACTCCAACTAGGCAAGTGGCTATAAAACCCATTCAACCTCAACAATACTTGGGGATTGACTAAGGCCTTGAAAATCGATCTAGTCCTATTGCTTCCCTCAAATATCTATTTCATTTGATCTTATGACATGATGGTATCATCTGGAAGGAAAGGGGAAGGAAATCCCAATTGAACAAGTTACCCAATGTGCTCCTTCATGCCCATGATTATTTGATCTAAAGCATTTAAACATGTTTTACATTTGAAGCCCACCTTGTTACAACTAAGAAACTCATTAGCATTTTCAGCCATTAATCTCTTGTCATCCACTCTCACAAGATTCAAGGCATTATTAGTCACATCACATAATTTTTGGATCAACAACTGGGAATTTGTGACTTTTGGAGTGATAGAGGACAACACTTAGTCCAGAACGACACTGATTTCTATGTTTGCTTCTTGGGAATACACAATAAACCTAAACTATATAGGTTTCAACGAAGCATGCATGCCTTTGATTATTTCCCAATGTGATCTATAAAGTTGTCGCATCATGGGAAGAATATTAATTTGTTATGAGTTGCAGGACAACTCATCTTTCAATTGTTGGAGCTATTGGTTTCTTCTTTAGACCTCTTATTGAACTTGTGCATGATTGTTCAAAGAATCAAAGACCTCTTTATCCAATAGTCTCAATCCATGTTCCATCTCTTGTAGCTTGGATTCAACTACTTTCCTTGCTTCCTCCTCAATATCTCTTAGGGCCTGAGCCTCAGCTAGTTGTTTTGTTACACTGTAATTCATAGCACGTGCTTCATTCAACACTTTTAAAAACTTGTATGCAACCAACTCCTCCTCCTTAGCCCTTTGAATTTGGCCTCTGCCCTTTGAATTTGGGCCCAAACTTCATCTATCTCTTTTTAGAGTCTATACTTTTCAACTTGCTCAACTCAGAGGGACTCCTTTGTGGCTCCTATTTGTTGATCCTTGAGCAACTTCGAGATTTTTTTATCTTTAGTCTTGACCTTAGTGGTCAAGATGTCCATTGTAGCTTTCACCTAGGCAATCTCTTGGTCTTTTTTTTATATTTTTCTACTGATTCTGAGAATGTCAATGGAGACCACCATTTGTGTTTAATCCATTAGCTCAACCTTATCTTGGGGTGGTCTTGACTTAGGTCGAGGCCTACTACATGGGTCAAATAATCTTTTGGTTTCATCTCCCCCTCAGCATTAAGGACCTTGGATGTCTTATGAGCTACCATCAATGTTTGATGACTAGGATAAAAAACAATCTCAATTCTTGGGGTAGTAGGCTTTCAATTGTCTTTCCTCCCTTTCTAGGCCCTTTCTTCTTGGGCCTTCCAAGTGATGTCAATCTACTGATAGTAACTAAAAGGATATTGAATATATTTCCCTACAAAAGGGGTACCCGGAGGGAGGCCAAATAGGATTACAACTTGGGAAATGACTGCTTGTGCTCCCTCTAAGACAGATGACGAGAAACTTAAAATAGATGAGGAAAAGGGAGGGATGCTTTGTAAAGAATGAGATGTAAAGGGAAGCCGAACTGAAGGAGTGACCACCTATGTGGTTGATAGAGAAAGCGCAAGAATTTATGCAGATGAAAATGTATAGACAAAAGTGGAAACCAAAGGCTACAAAATTGTGGAAACTACAGTAACTAAATATTGAGAGGTCGTAGAAACTGCCATTACAAAAGGGCTAACCAATGATAGATACGAGTGTAAGGGGGGAGAGAAGAGTACATGCATGGTCAAAAAAACTAGAGCTTGTGTTGTGGTGGTGACTTCTTCCTCTTCCTCATCTGATTGCTAGCTAAGGTCAATATACTTTTGCCTTCTTCTCTTTGCAAGTGTGATGAGGTACCCAACAAGGACCCTTCCCCTGTTGAACACATAAGCACTTGATATTTTTAGGGATTTGAAGATCCCTGATGAAATTAAAAGTGTTGGGTCATTCATCTCATGACATTATAAATTTTCTTTGATTGCATTGGAAAAAGTTCTTGTAGTCTCTCCTTGAGTCACTTTTCTATCAAAGCCTCCTTGTGGATACGACTTATATCAACTTGGTGAGGATGACTTTGAATGCACCTCATCCTTTTCAAATTTTCCATTTGTCGGGACAACTTCATATTCTGCATTTAAAATATCATTTTCTTGATGGTAAACCTAGAAATCCATAATCTTCTCTTTTTTCCAACCCTCGCTATTGATTCTAAGGTGGAGACTATTAGATATTTCCAATGATGGATCTAAATATCGTTAAGGAAAATAGAAATAAAGCCATGGGGGAATTTCTATCCCTACAACTCTCTCCAAATCAATATAAACAAATGGCTTGTCACTATCTAGAGACCTGTAGGTCTCCCAAAAAGGGTGTGACTCATGGACGAGTTGTGAGATCACCTTCAAGTCCACCATACAATCATCGAGGTCATAGCTCCATCAATCGCATATTACATCTAACCCCAACTATGTGAGCTTCATGGTGAGCAGATAATCTACTTGCATTTTCTTCACTAATATCCTTCCCTTTGTGAATGGGAGTTCGTAGATCACCTTTTTCTTCTGATCAGACCCATACTTTGAGTCAACAACACAGAATTGTCATGCCAATTCCAACACCAGAATTCTATCTATTAAATATGTAGGGAGCCTAAATAATTCCCCATTGAATACATGTACTCAAAGGAAAGATATTTGAGCACCAAAGAACCAATCACAAGGCAGTTTTTGATTCTCTGTCCAACTCATCTAGTGAGTGATGATTCAAAAAGTAATATTTTCAGGGCTTAGGTCTATTAGGGAAGGATTCAAAATGACTCAAAAAATTCATAATAACCATGCGTGATCGAAAAAATATGGGTCCATGCAAAATATGGGATTCTCTTGGGGACTCGGGACTTAATTTCCAAAACCATATATGGGCTGAAGAAGTCCACATTTTGAAAAAGCAATAGATGGACTAAAAAAAATGAGTACCTGAATTTTTTCTCATGCTTGTACACTTCCAATTGTTGGTGCATGTTGTCTACAATTACATCTATAAAGTCCATCTTGAAATTGTGTTGTTTTCTCAAGAGGAAATTTATTCCTAGCTGGACTTCATAAACATGGCCATCTTTATCCAAGATGAAAATAAAGGAAAGCATAGAGAATAAATCTTGCATGTCTTGATAAAAGACCTTGTGATCAATTGAAATCTTAAGCATTTGGGTTTCATTTCAGTCTCTTTTGAACTCAAAATTAAGAAACTTGAGCTGGGAATCCTTTGTCGACCAAAACTCTTCCATTCTCTTAAGAGAACAAAACTCTACAAAAGAATCATGAGGGATGCAGAGCATGTCTCAAATAGCCAAGGCATTGATTATGAGCTTAAGGTGATTTCCCACCAAAGTTTTTCTAGTCGGGTTGTTTAGGCAGGCACATGCATCCACTAATTCTAGGCAAGGGTGCACCATTGACACCATGTATTGAGCTAGTGTTGAAGAGCAGATCCTAAACCCGAGAGACTCAAACTATTAGATTAATCATAAATTAGCTAATATTTAATTAATTATTAGTCTAATTTATTCACATGCACTTAAGCTAAACTTAGGAGTGATTTTTTGTGTTAAGTAGAGAACTATTATCAGATCATTATGTCTCATTGCATGAGATGTTGGCACTTGTCATGATCTAATCCCTTTCTCATTTAGAGTTGCTCCTATATAAAACTCAACCATCATGGTACTATCACACCTTTTGATAACTTTTGATAGAACTCTCAACCTTTGAGGACTCTTGTTTTCCTTGAAGATTCTTGAGGTTCATTCTATAGCTTTTTCTTGCTACAGAATATTGCATATTTTGTTTGTAGTTCTCTTGCGTAGAAAGTGTCTTTGTTCATTGTTTGATCCTATATTTTCTCTAGATTTGGACAAGCTTTCTTAGATAAGATTTCCTTCATAGATAATATTTTATGCTTTATTGCATAGGATAACTCGAGTTGGAATCCATGCTTTATGTGATATCTTGGGTTGCCTCATGCATTACCTTTCTCTTTATAAATAAATTACTCTTTGTATATTTAACACATAGAATCTCATTTCTATATAGAATATAGTTTATTCTAGTATATTGTTTGTCTGTCATGCTTTCCTAATCTTTCATTGTATCTTGGATTTATTTAATAGTAAATCTTACATGTTATCAAAGCCTTCATGATTGATAAGATTGCAATTTAGAAATATTGATTGAAAATTTGTTATTTTTTGGTAGAAAAATAGTATGTCTTGCATCCTTGAATGATTTGGAAAATAAAAAAATTTCACAAAAAATACCCTAATTCAAGGGTTTAACATCTACTTTTTAGTTGCATGTATGTTTTGCAACCACCTGGATCAAATATGGACTCACCATCATGTTCAGAGCAGTCGATAAAGTTAGAGTAGCCTCTCGTGTCACTAAATCAACATCTTCCTTTTTAGTTGCATGTACTTGCATGTAAGTTGCATGTACTTGCATGTGACTTGCATGTACTTGCATGTGACTTGCATGTACTTGCATGTGACTTGCATTACTTTCTTGTAAGTTGCATGTACTTGCATGTAAGTTTCATGTAACTTGCATGTAATTGCATGTGACTTGCATGTTTCTTGCATGTGCTTGCATGTCACTACATGTGAAGGCGAAGTTTATTTTTATGCTTTTTATGTAAATGCATTGTAATACAATGCCTTAGCATTGCACATGTATTATTGGGATCTTGCACATCATGTTGTGTTATTATTGTACTCGCACTACTTTATAAAGTGCTATAGGGGGTTTGTTGTGTGAGCTTCTTATTTGCAATCATAGTCTTGTCTACCTTTATGTGAGTGCGCCTTTCCTTTGCACACCCTTTTTCAATTGCTAGTACTTCTTCATGCACCATTTGATGTTGTTAGTTCTTCTTCATGTGCTACATTCTAACATTTAGTTTTAGTGGACCTGTCATATCTCTCCCTTCTTCATGTTATGGGGGGTATCATGCTGTTGGCACTAATGCTTCCTTGGGTTTGTGTTGGAGTGAGCTATGTATCTAGTATTTTTTCCTATATACTAGGCAGATGCAATGTATATCAATGACTAGTTACATTCATTTTGGTGAGATGGAGTATTTACCATATAGACACTTTTTCATTCCTATTTTTGGAGGTGACCTTTTTTTACTTGATCGGTTTCTTCAGACTATTTGTATCTATGTTTTTTATTTGTAGTTTTCATGCATTGGTTGAGTAGTGTTGTTGGGTCACTCATACAAATTTATGTTCCATTTGTATCTTTGAATTTTAGATTGTTACCTTGGTTTTCCATCTAAAAATTGGTTGAGTAGTGTCATTAGGGGCACTCATGCAATTTTTTGTCTTCTTGATCTTGATCTTCATTTGTTTCAAAGGAGGTTCTTCTTTCAACATTATAGCAATCATTGTTTGATAGTGTTTGTAGCTTCTTCATGCTCCAATGGTATTTTTCATGTTAATTATATGTTCCTACTCTTTTGGGACTATTATGTTTCGGAGGCTTCTCTAGTCCTTCACTTGTATTTCTCTCTTTTGGAGAGGAGTTTTGTCCCATTGGGTTTTTCTCCTTTTTCTCTGACTTTGAGAGATATATTGTGTTTGTAAATGGGTACCTCATCAAGCCTTGTTTGTCGGGACCCATCATGCATTCATCTTTAGAGTTTTGAGATTCTCCCTAAGTTTCACTTAAGGGGGGTGTTAGAGTAAAAGTTATTTCCTATTTAATTATTTACTTAATTATTAGGTCCCTTTTCACTCTAGTTACTTAAGCTTACTTAGCTTATGTTTTTATCTAGTTGCATTTATTTATTTAACTAGTTTATTAGCTATTTGCTTTATTTGCTATAGATTTGGATAAGCCTTCTTAGATAAGATTTCCTACTTTATTGGATAAGCTTTCTTAGACAAGCTTTCCTTCTTAGATAAGATTTTTTTGCTTTATTGCATACGCTAACTCTAGTTGAACTCCATGCTTTAAGTGAGATCTTGGGTTGCCTCATGCATTGCCTTGCTCTACATAAAGCAATCGATCTTTGTATATTTAACACATACACTCTCATTTGATAAATAGAATACAATTTATTCTAGCATATTGTTTTTTTTCATGCTTTCCTAATCTTTCATTGTATCTTGGGTTTATTTTATAGTAAATCTTACATGAACTCCCCTTCTCTATTCTCTAAATCATTTTAGCATGTGCACCTTCCCAAAGGCCCTTGGTATTTCTGCTTAACTTGGGCTCGTAGATTTTGTCTATGAAATCTAACATCAGCAAAGGGTCTTTGTCATTCCCTTTCTTCAAGGTTTTGGTATTGGTTTTCTGAGATTTTATCAGCATTGGAGCTGAGGCATATTACTTACTGTCAAGGAAGTATTCTTGTGTCACTGCTTGCTCTTGACCAGCGCCAAAAGTTGATTCTACCAAGTCCATGGTTGCTTTCACTCTAGATTTCTAATTCTTCTTCACCGCTTGATGACATAGACAACTTCTTGGGCACAATAGTTGCTTCTTCTTTTCTCTTCTACTCTTAAAACACTTCACCAATCCTTTTTTTCTATCTAAAATAAGTAGAGGTTTGTTAAAATGACACTGTATCGACCATCATTATGTCAACTCGTGTGAATTAATTCATTCTCTTGAAAATAACACTCCTTAATGGAAAGGAGTATGAACAAATCATAATGCCATCTTTTGGGGAAATTTGACTGGTGTGTGGTATTGAAAGACAACTTGGCCACTTTTTGCATTAAATTCAACTCCAAAAGGGTGTTGAGGGTGATCTCAAAAGATATACTTGGAAGGTATTCCAAAGACAACAAAAAACTTGGCAAGGAAACCAAGAAATATGTATAAACCGCACTTATTGAAAGGAAAGTGCACATAGAAAGAAAACTAACTTATTTACAAAGGAAGCCCCACAAGAGACCATCAATTAATTAAAATACTTTAAATAGATTATGTTTACTGGAACCTCTAAAGTGGTTCCTTCCAAATCCTCAAGATCAAAAGAGTTGTTCTCTTTATATTTGATGATACAAAAAGGCCCCTTCCATAGTGATTCAAACTTCACATGTTGACCTAGCCTAAAGGCTTACTCATCATACTTCAAGAATAGACCCCCTTCTTAAAAGCTAGGGTTCAAAGCTTTTTGGTCAAACAATTTCTTCACTACTCCTTGTTGACTTATCATGGCCCTATGAGCCTTTTCCTGAGCTTCTTGTACTTTGAGTAACTCGGCCATCCTTACTTCCATGGCTCTATTCTCTTCTACCTTGATAAATTTGAGCAATTGTAATGTTGGGATTTCCATGGAAATAAAAAAATAACCTACTTTCTACAAACAAATTCATATGGAAGCATCTTTAGGGATTTCTTTGGGGTGATCCTATCATCACAAAGAACCATTTTTAGATGCTTATGCCATTCTCTTTGATGATTTGTGCCAATTTTCTTGATTAATCTAATCAAATTCTTATTTGTGGACTTTGTAGTCTATTTCCTTGGGGACAATAATTAGAGAAAGTCTAGAAACCTTCCATGTTTCAATGCGAACTCAGACATCCTTTCCCTAAGGAAGGATCTTGCATAATCTGATATTACATTTTTAGGGGGGCCAAACCTCATTACTAACTCCTCTAAGAAGCCAAGTGTCTCATTCTCTATAGCAACTTTTAAAGGGACTGCCTTTGACCATCTGATGAAGTGATATGTGGTAATGAGGATCCATTTGTAGTATGTGCTAGTTATCAGGTTGATCATTTGGAAAAAATCCAAACCCCATTGTGCAAAAGGCTCATCGACCACAATCAAACTCAGAGGCATGGTAGAATTTTTATGTTTTCCAACAAAAAATTGGCATTGTGGATATTTTCTAACAAGATTATGAAAATCTGTGAATAGAGTTGGCCAATAGGATCATGCACACATGATTTTTAATGTAGTCATTTGAGTTGAGAAGTGACCACCTGTAGGGGTGTTATGGAACTCATGCAAGACTTTTTCGACCTAATTTCTATCCACACATCTGAGGTGTACTCTGTCAAAGTTCCTTTTGAAAATAATTATCTTTACCAATGCATATTTTTTTCCTTGCAATCTATAAAATCTTATTTTACGAGGAAAGAGGCTTGATGGGTATTTTCTAGTTACGATGAATCAAGTTCTATCATCAACCTAGGATTTTGTGGCTTCAAACTAATTCATTAGAATTACTTCAAGATGGTTTTCCTCAATTGGGGATTCAACTTATTTAGCTAGATATTCAAATAGTCATCTCCCTATGATTACTTTGGTTGGCAAGACCTCAATATCATATTCTAGAATTTTGGTGATCCAATTTTCTCTTTTGTCTATGATCTCGTCCTCTATGATGCATTCCCTCACACTAGAATGAGCCACATAAACCATTATTTTTCTCCCTACCACCAGATGTTTGAATTTATTGAGGTCTTTCACAATGGAGAATGCTAGTTTTTCAACAAAGTTATAGTTGGTCTCATACCCTTGCAGGGTCCTTGGATGGAAGGCAATTAGATGTTCTCCCTTTTCTCCTTCATCTTTTTGTGTAAGCATTGTAGTGATGTTATGTTCACCTCTATAGACATACAAGATGCAGTCCCTAGATAATTCAAGGTTAACGAACATTGGAGTAATAGATATTGCTTCTTTTATCTTCTCAAATGCAACTCTTCCCTCAAGGGTTCGTTTCAAAAGTTGAGTCCTCTAGCATAAGAGGGATAGGCCTAACTAACCCAAAAAATTAAGAGATAAATCTACTGATGATTTTTCCCAAGAAATATTTGACTCCTTTCTTATTCACCGATAGGGGTAATTCATTGATGGCTTTCACCATTTTGGGGTCTATGGAAATCCCTTCTTTATAAACCACATATCCAAGTAGTTTTCCTTGTGGAACTCCAAAAACACATTTCTTGGGGTTCAAAGAAACCACAAACTCTTGGAACCTCTAAAAAACCTTCTCCCAATGGTCAAAATGATACTCCTTAGCCTTGGAGAACATTGTAAGGTTATCTAGATAAATAAGGATGATCAAATTGATCAAATCCTAAAAAGTAATATCCAATACCCACTAAAAAGTGGCCCTTGCATTTGAAAGATCAAAAGGCATCTTAGCATATGCAAATGTTCCCCATTTTGTATTAAAAGTATTTTTTTGTTGGTATTCCCTTTTCACCCATACTTGATTGTATCTAGAGAAACCATCTAGTAGAGAGAACATTTATGACCCTACCATAGTTTGTAAGATTTTGTCCTTAGAATGGAGGGGGTAGTGAGCTTTTAGAGATGCTATGTTTAAATCTCTAAAATCCACACAAAGTCTAATAGCGTCATTCTTCTTTCGAACAAGAACCAAATTGAATACCCAAGTAAAATGCTTAATCAGATATATGGTCCTAGAATCTAAAAGCTTCCTCAATTCCTAGTCCATAAGAGACTCTATTTTTGGGTTGATCAACCTCTGCTTTTGGTGGATTGGTTTGGCTCCTTCAATTAGGTTTATAGTGTGTTGGATCACACTGGGATCATAACCTTTCAGGTCATCATAAGTCCATGCCATGACTTTATCATACTCACTACAAAAGGATATCAACCTTTCCTTATCCTTTTGAGGAACATCTTTTCCAACTTTTAATTTCCTACCACCTCTAAAATCTAGGTCAGAGTAGTCACTTTTATTTGCGACAAAATTTCTCGTCATTTTTGGCATTGTCAAAATCAAAAATATTCTCTACAGTGATTAAAACCTTCGAAATCATGTTGGTTCTAAGATAGATAATTTGATCTCCATAAGCCTCTTCAATCTTTGCCTATAATTCTTCCGCAAATTCACCATAATCTTGGATAAATGTGGCAATCTGGGCATCACTCTCAAAGACTTCCAAGTTTTGATCATTATCAAGGATGGTTGGCCTTATGATCACCCACACTACATGCTTGTTTGATAGCAGGTTTGTTATTTGATCAAACTAAGAACCAACTATCGCTATTTAATTTGCTACAAAATTTTGAGATCTCGAAATTACTTGGATGTTTAAGGCTTCAAATCCTTCAATTAGATCCCACACTCTATGGTAGTAGGATTATATTTGCACATTTTTTGCAGCTAATGTTCCTCTTATCTTTTTTATCACTAGTTTTGAATCTTTGAATACCTTTAACCGTTCAATTCCCATTCACTCAGTAAGACTCAAAACATGGAATAAGCCCTTATACTTGGCTTCATTATTCATATAGGAAAATTGGAATCAGAAGGATCTGAGAGTCTCCACTCTGGCAGGGGATACTAGGTTGATGTTGGCCCCTAAACCTACCTTACATCTCGCACCATCAAAGTGCATTCCAAAGGCTCGATTCATCATTTGGGTTTCCATGATGATTAGTCACTTGAAGGATGACTTGATCTTCATGATAAATCACATATGTTCCTAAACAAGTCACATCATAATTATCAAATGGATCACTCCTCATGAATTCATTTATCAAAACTTCTTATGGGCTCATATCTCTAGTTGTTTCTTCATCTTCTAACATCTCCACATGATACATCTCACTTTTTGAGAAATGTGTGTATGTGGACTCAAAGTTCATCATAGCATCATCTGTTATATGCTTTGAGTGTAAAGGCTCTAATAATAATTTCATCTTGGCACCATGCTTATTCCTTAGGATTAGATGAGACCAATCCAGAGACAAATATCCCCTAATCTTAGGAGTGAAATCTCTAGATAGACATAGACTGAAAATGGGAGAGATATCTATTATTACCACCTCTTAGGCAGTCTTAATAAAGGGACATGAATATAGGGTTAAGGGGAGAATTTTAACTAGACCTACGGTTTGAACCCTTTTTCAATCTAATTGCATAATTCCTCATATTCTAGTTTTAATTAACCTACAATTAATTTAGGCATAATTGTGGTTAGCACCATAGTCAATCATAGAATTGTGTAGTAGCTTATCCACTACAACGAGGGTTAAGAATAGGATAGGTTTTGACTTACTTGCATCTTCCTATGCCACCTTTTCTTTTGTGTTTATGAATGTCGTAGCTCCTATGATCCACAACTCTTTGACTGGCTCTTTGCATTTCTCTTGGATACATTCTAGGACTGCATTGGCCTACATCAGCCTTTGATCATCTCTCAAAGCCTCTCACAACAAATATTCATGCTCTAAGTAACTAAAATATCCCATAAGGAGACATGGGTCGGGGCCTCCTTCAATTTCCTAACCACATTGAGCGATATGGATATTTGGGCCTTTGGCCCTTTTATTTTACTCAAGATTGTCTCGCTCTACTTCTAGAATTCTAGAGTCACTGTTGGTAGTCCTGGGTCTTTCTTGGAGACTGGATTGGGTTGTGAATAAAGGTATATGCTCTCTAATCAATTTCCTTTTGGACTAGGTAGAATAATCTGACTAAGCTTGCGGGGTCTTTCATGTTGATGCATCATTGGAAAATACTACATCTTCTCCCTCCATCCATGAAAAAAGTGTGATGTTTGACACAATTTCCCCTTCTTGTTTGAAGGACATGCCTTGCACTTGTGCCACAAGGATAGCATTTTCCACTCACAGAGATTGATTGGCATATGCTCTTGTATCAAACAGTGATTCCTTGGTTTTGTTGTTCCAAGATCCTCTCTTGGAGATTACCCCTTGGGTAGTTTTGAGACATGGGTGTGTCATTATAGGCAAAACACCATGAATTAGTGTCATCCACTAGGTTATTTTGACCTACCATTAAAACTATATTATGATTGAGCGATATGGATTGTAGCGGGGTCAGGATTGAGACTATTTGATCCAAAGGTTGAGCCTAATTATTTTCTTGCATTCCTCCTTGGTATTGGTTACACTGGGAGGTCTATTGCCTTGAAAAATATGATAAGGGGGCCTAAAAGGTACAACTTGCTACCTATTAAGGTCAATTATTTCATAAGAGAAGGTTCATAACAGATTTTTCATATCACTCACTTCTATGGCCAAGGAGGTAGAAGCAGTTATATTAGTCTATGCATTAGGATACTCATACATTAAATGGGATGCAACAAAGGTACTGGGGGAATCTTCTCGGGATGAAAGTGGTATTTCGAGAAATACAAGCATAGGCAGACAAGGAGGGAAATTTTTGGCATCTATAAGGTTATTCTCAGCTTTAACAGCGAAGTCATATGCATCTAGAGGGGTTTGACCTCCCAGCGACTATATCATTAGAAAATAATAGCCATACCTTTCGGAGGTCTAACTGTTGCGGGGATCCTTTGCCAAGTTTTGTGAAAGCTAGTGTTGAAATTTGTGATATCCTCCTAGGGAGCTCTTTTGATGGTTATCAACTATTACAATAATGAGGACTAGTCGCCTTTCTCTATAAACCAGTCGAAGAAGCTATCTCTAATTTGATCCTAGATACAAATTCAATTGGGGCCAAGGATCTATACTAGTCTAGGTCTTTCCCTTTAAAAGAAGCAACAAGCAACCTTAAAGCCACATTTTGCTTTGTTACATGACACACCATGCATGCTTCAGCAACACCTTGTAGATGTTCTAGGGATGTCTTAAAATCTTCTCTCATGAACTTAAGGAGCGCTTTTAGAGCATTAGTGGGAATCAAATCCCACACAACTAGAGGGATTGGAGGAATGAGCAGGCTTCTACTATTCCATGCTATGAAATTTTTGATAGCCATCAATGATTGCACTTGTTGTGCTTGAGTTTCTCTACTTCCTGTAGCCTTTTATCGTCCAACAATCACCAGCAAAGTTAAGAGTAATCTAAGATTACATGTTTCCAATGACCTTGTGATAGGCCTTCAACTCAAACTATGACTTCTAATCAAGCTTGAATAGGTCCCACTAGGTGTGCCAAAAAAGGAACTGTTGACCTTGAAAGCTAATGCATAGGACATATAGTTCTTGGGAAGTTCTGAGAATGTGGGACCAAATTACTATTCACAAAATGACCTTTGGGATTTTAGAAGTCAGATCTTCACTTTAAATAATTGGGGGAGGAAAGGGGAAGAAATGAGATAAAATACATACAACTATTCTAAGGCGATGTACTAGAACACGTTAATGGTGTTTCCCATACAACATATCATAATCTTTGTCTTCTAGTAATTTATAGAAGTTTGAAAGAGTGCTAACATTATCCAAAATTATGCATATGTGAAATTGAAACTATAAAAGCTTGCTATAATAACCAATGACTATAATCTCTCAATTAAAACATAGAGAATAATTATATTTAGACAAAAGAAATAGAATGCACAACAGAGGCCAATAGAGCAAAAAATTATGAATTTAGTCTTTCTCATACAAAACTAATTGCTAAGGTTTGAGAAATTACTGAAATCAAATGTTATCCTTCTAAGTATTTTTTGGTGGCAAAACAATGAACCCCTCAAATGCAGCATCACACGGGGCTTATAATAGAAGAACATCCCTCCCTGACAAGGACCGTAACAATAGAAAAAGATTCCCCACTTCCACGTTTGTGAGTCCTGCCATCATAGTGACGACAAAGGCTATCCAGCCCCTAAAATGACATGGGGGCCCATCGGATGCCCCATGCACCTGCATAACCATTCGTGTACGCGCCATCTGTGCAGCGGCCGTATTTGTCAGTTTTTTATTTTTTACCGTGCCCAATATATGGGAATTATATATAATATTTTTTTTAATATTTTAATATATATAATATGTGTCTAAATTTATTAATTAGTTTATGATGAAAACATATATTGTAATTTAATTAATAAATTTAGATAACATATAATATTTTTTAATCAATATTTATATTATAAATTTTATCATATATTATAATTAAAGTTATGTATTATTCTATTTTTAAAATAAATCAGATTCATTTAATATTTTTTAAATATTTTAATAGATTAATTTTTATTGAAAAGATAACTAATGAAAAATTCATATGAAAAATCAAACCTAAATCCTTGGAAACATGTGGTAAATAAGGTGAAGAAGATATTTACCACATCACTTCAATGTTAATCTATAGTTTAAACTCTCTCTAGTTATCATCCATAAAATATGGAAGCCAATGCACAATAGAAAGTAAAAATTGTGAAGACACTCATAAAATTATAAAACATATCAAAACTAGAAATACAATGTAGTAATGTTGTAACTATTGAAAATAGGTTAATTGATTCATTATTAAAATATTTTAAAGTAAAAAAAATATTTTATAATATATTGTATTATATATTTATTTACATATCAAATATACTAATGTAAAAAATTATTGATATAAATTAGCATTTTTATAAATTAAAACTATACAATTATTATAATATATGATCCCCATCTTAGTATGCATGTGAATAATATAAATCATGCTTTTTAATGTAAAATTTACAAAAAATAAAATTGATAGATAAATATAATATATGTAGTGAGGATAATTTCTCACAATCTATTTGTGTTACAAATTAAGAAACATCATTAAACATTCACATACGAGTAAGTAGAAACTATGGAATTTCTTTATTGGTATTAAATTGCATAATCTTAAACATTTGCATTCTTTCCAAGCATGAAATAAGGAATGTCTAAAATTAGTTCAATGTGTTTAGCCTAATTCTACATCTAAATCTAAGCCTAAGTTTGAGTTTAAGTTTGAGTATGAGATACGCTATGATGTAAAGGATTATCATACAATTACAAGTGGTGTGGGGTAGGCCCCTTAGTTTGGAAAACTAAGATAAGAGGATGAGGTCATCATGTATAGGGTTGTCCAACCATGAAAGTAGTATGACCATCACAATCTATAAGAATATGAAATCATGTAAAACCTATAAATATAACATGGATAATATTTCCCCTCAAGTTTAATAGTTTCTTTATTGTAAATTTAATTTGTGAGTGTATAATGAAATATGTTGATACTCTAATTTTGTTTTATCATATATAATTGGAGTCACTTTCCTATAGATTCTCACAATCTAGTTACTCCTTGTAAGCTATTTTTAGTGACACTTTATAGTTTAGGACCTCTCAAGTATTTCATTTATATAATATTTTTAAAATAAAATTGTTTGTGTAACTTATAATAAATGAATTTTTAATTCTTTTGTTCAAATTTAATTATATTTAAAATTTGATATCATTCATTATTAAGTTTTATATATGCATTAGATTTTATGATTTTTATCTTCAATGTCATTATCTTGTTTACATGATAGGGGACATTTTTGGTAGACTATTAAAAATATTTTAAAAATGAAATAGTAATTATACTGTATTAGTGTTGAGAAGATATCATTATAATATTTTAAAATAGTTGAGGGAAATTTTTGGTCAATAATTTACTTTAATTATTTATTTTATATTTTTTAATGTATAGTTGATAATTTCTAAAAATAATTTCTAAAGATGTTTAAGATTAAGGGGGCATCTAAAATGGCTATGTACTCTAATTTGTCTATATCAAATTGTTAAATCGTATTAAAAAAATATTGATGTGATTTGTGAAAAGTGCAAATAAAATAAATATAAATATAAATAATAAAAATTTGTTAGATTATTTTTTATTTTTTTAGATAAATAATTTTTTAATATAATTAAATTTTAAAAATATATTAAAATAAAATAACAATTTATTTTAGTATTTCTTTTAAAAATTAATTATTCACAAAATGATTGTTTATTTTAATAATGTTGATTGTTCACAAATGGCAATGTTAAAAAAATAATTAACTTTTTAAAACTACTAATAATATTTTATAATTAACTTTTAATAAGTACTAATTGTTCAAGAAGAAGTTACCTTGGGGAAAATTTCAATGAATTTAATTGGTATGGATAACATATATGCAAGCTATTACAAATTTTAAATTCATATGATAAGCTTGTAATTGGTTTTATTCTAACCCACTCCTCTAGAATAAGGTCTTGAGAGAGCTTGATGTATCTCAAAAGGGTAGAAACTTTGGTTTCTTAAAAACATATCACCAAATCAAACATAATTTTTTTAAGAACCTCAAAGAAAAATACAACAAATTATAGTAAAATATTTAATATTACCAATTAAACAAAAATAAGATGTATAAACAATTGTATTTACAAAAGTACAATAAAAATGTTGTGTATATACTATTGACACACACCATTGATTTGTTTCATGAACATGTTGATTCACATCCACCTCAGCTATAGATTGAAATCTACTTCACCAAATGCCTTCAGGATTTCAAAATCTAAAAAGATGAATTTAGTTGGTTGTATTAATTTCAACCTTAAAATTTAATTCCCAAATAAATTATGTTAGAAATAGATAAGAAACTCTTAAATTTATGCATTCATTTTATATTACTTGATCAATTTACTTGGTAAAAACTAAAAGGCATCAATGTGATATTTATGTAACTTAGCCAATTTATTTTTAAACTAACATTAAGAGAGTTTAAACTATAGATTAACATCAAAGTGATGTGGTAAATATCTTCTTCACCTTATTTACCATATATTTCTAAAGATTTAGGTTTAATTTTTCATATGAATTTTTCATTAGATAACTTTTCAAAAAAATCTAAATAAAATATATTAAAATATGTTTTTTCTCAAGCTTCTCTTTCTAATCAATTTATATTTGAAAATTAATTAATCTATTAAAATATTTAAAAAATATTAAATGAATCTGATTTATTTTAAAGTAGAATAATACATTACTTTAATTATAATATATGATAAAATTTATAATATAAATATTGATTAAAAAATATTATATGTTCTCTAAATTTATTAATTAATTTACAATATATATTTTCATCATAAATTAATTAATAAATTTAAATACATATTATACATATTAGAAAACATATTATATATAATTCTCATATATTGGGCACGGTAAAAATTAAAAAACTGACAAATACGGCCACTGTCAGTTGCCTGGTGCGCGCACGGATGGCTATGCAGGTGCATGGGCATCAGATACCCCATGTCGTTTTAGGGGTTGGATAGCCTTTGCCTCATAGTGACGGTTGAAATGACTTGATTGAGCAATCATAAGCAGATTCCCATGAGGGAAATGATTCCATCTATTCCTCCATGATCCTTCATTGCAACCACTTGCGATGGACTTGTAATTAAGATCGTCGATGATGGGAATTCGTCCCCAAAATCCACGTGGGCTCACCATGTGTCGACCTCCATTATTTTTCTGTGGTGGACCCACCAAAAGTCTCAACCAACCGTGCATCATATACTACTTGTAATGCTTGGAAGTCCCTTCAGGTTGTGCTAGCTCAACACGTGGCTTGGGGAAAATGGGTGCTTGATAAAACAAAATCACTACTTACTCTGTTTAGTTGGTGCGTGAAGCCACCATGTGGCATCCCACCGCATTACACTATAAGCATGAATGAATGAATGAATGATTTTAATTACGTTCGCGAGACCAGCCAGTCTATGGGACCCAAGAGATAAAACTGGCAAACCGCCTTTGCCAATACAATAAAACCGCTGCATCAAACTACCTATTGTTGTTTTCAATCTCTTTGCTGATTTTGTTTCTTCTACTGTGAATTTTGGTCAAGTAACTTGTTGTTTTATCAATCTTTTCCTCTTCAAACAAAGCCGTTGATTTGAATTTTAACAAATCTGAGTAACAATATCGGATGTCCTCATAAGCTTTGCACTCCATAACATAGTGCCACTCTGTCTCCACTAAACCCGAAGAGAAAAAACAACAGATTCTATCTGACCACCCCTCTTTGGGTATTTTCTATCTTCCCGTTTCGCATCTCAAACAATGTGAGCTAGTTCTCAACTAAGCTATCAGCATTTTAGCCTTCCATTTCATATCTACCCCTATGTAAAAAATTTGTTCATGATCACAAGTAGGATTAAAATGCAAAACATAGTGCTCACTCTTCCAGCCAAGTTGCTTCAACCACATGGTGTTTTTGACTTTCTCTTTTACATACCTTTTCATCTCGACTTTTTTGCTTGGACACTCTTGCATGTTGATCCCCCATTTTCCCATCCACTTGACATTTTGTTTCATCCACGTGTTCTTCCTTCTGGTTAATTCTTCTTCCACCACAGTTTTGGGCCAACGATGTTCTTCCATATTCTCTATTCTTTGCAAATAGCCTAATAAGCGAATTAACGCTACCATTTCCATTGGAAAGGCCCCAGCTTCAACTAAAACAATATCATAAGGGACCATAGTTTTTATTTTGAAATTACTTGTGATTAAGTGCTTTTGAAGTCTTTCTATTTGTTTCCATTTTACAACTGACGTGCTGCTGCCCCAAACTTCATAGCCATAAAGAACCACCGGGGTAACAAGCAGCCCAAAAAGCTTCTTTTTTGTTCTCCAATCCCATAACTCAACTAACCTACATCTATTTTGGAGTAGGTAAAGATCTTTCCAACCCCCTTGAATTATTTTCGTCCTACACGCCTCCCAATTGAGATTGTTACAAAAATATAGTCCCAAATATTTGTACTCATTCACCACCTGCAAAGTGTTTCCCTCAAACTCAAAATTTATTTGTTTTTTGGCTCTTTTCAATGTAAATATCATGACCTTGGTCTTGCTGATGTTGACCTGCATCCCCACATCTTGACAGAAAAGTTCCAAATCTTTTAGGTGCTCTTGAAGACTATTTTCAGAATTTTCCATTAAAGTAAGATCATCCGCATACAACAACTTGATCACATAAGTGGCCAAAAGAACACCATCTCCTCCCCATTTGTCCAACCACTCTTCTAACTTGTCTATGTATAGCTCGAATAAAGTAGGGGAAAAAGGGCAGCCCTGCTTGACTCCAATGTCACTCCCAAAGCACTCAGAAAGACCTGCCTTTGTTCTAATTTTGGCCCCCACCTACTCATAAAGCCTGTGGACAGCAGCCCTATATTTTTCTGGAATCCCAAGTTGTTCCATTATGTCCCAAATTTTATTTCTAGGGACTGTATCGAAAGCCTTTTTGAAGTCAACGAAGCAACAGAAAACCTCGCCACCTTGTTTATCCCAAAAAATTTCAACCATGTGCCTGAGGGTAATGCAGTGGTCAATAGTAGAATGTTTTGGTTTGAAACCCGCTTGCCCTTTCACCCTCTTACCCTCCTTCTCGGCCCAACAACTGATTCTTCGCTCCACCATGCTCCCAAAGAGCTTCCCAAAAAGAGGGTTAATCATTATGGTGCGATAATTTGACGAGTTGTTGACATCCCCACTCTTGTGGAGAGGGATAACAACACTCGTGGTCCAATTTGTTGGGAAACTGTGTTGAATGACCCTATTGAAAATCTTTTTGATATGTGGTGCCAAGAGCTCTAATCCCCATTTCAAGTATTCAGCTTGTAACCCATCAATATCTCGATCCTTGCCCACCACCAAAGCTTTAATACCACCCTTGATATCCTTTGTGGAGAAAAGCTTATCATTAGAATTAATTGTCGGAGGGTGGGTTTTTTCTTGGTCTCTTTCATACAACTTTTTTGCGTATTCTAGCCATTGAATGTCCATAATATTATTTTTTGTAGTACCTCTAGCTTGCTGCAATTCTCTCCAAAAGTCCTTCGGATTATGTTTCCCAAGAAAGATTAGCTCCCTCCTTCTTACTATCATGTATTCCCCTTTTTTTGATCTTACTAATTTTTCATACAACTTTTTGTTTATTTGTTCGCAGCCAAGTATTTTCAGCCTCCTTTTAGCCACCTTACACTCTTCGTCGTACCATGGGTTTGCTGGAAAGCTATTTTTGGAGCCTCTTCTACCCTTAGCGCTTTTGCAATCTATGAGAGCCTTGTGCATGATTGTCATCAGTTTGTCGCTGTTTATAATGCTTTGATTTCTAGTTGGGCTACTAACATTTTTTATTTCCTTTTAACTATTTTTCCAGCATTTTTTTAAATGTGAACTAATTCTCATCAGTTATAAGAATTTTGTCTTGAAGGTTGCCCCCTTTGTATGGCTGCATACAGGCTTTTTGTTGGACATTTTCTTTCATACTAAGCTTTATATAAATAGGGCTATGATCAGATTTTAATTCTATAGGACAGCTCCCTATTTCCAACTCTTTTACCCTTGGTATAATGCTTTGTGAACCAATGACATAGTCTACCACGCTCTTCCCATTGTGGGTCTGACATGTGAAAGCCCCAGAGCTTGAAAAAGTGCTTATGCCGTTACAGATGATTAAGCTATGAAGGCAGCAAAACCCCAATAGATTTACACCAAAAGACGAAATGCCACCTTTTGAATCCTGAGATGCTCTTTGCCAACTTTGATCTTCTTCTTCCTCTAACCACAAAGGATTGCTATTTTTTCCCTCTTCCTTACCAAAACAAAGAGCTTGGTTATTTGCAATCCTCGCATTGAAGTCTCCCAGAAGGATAATCTTGTCGGTATCACAATATTTTTCTATGTCAATTTTTAGAGCTTCATAAGGGTCTTCTCTATCTAGATTCCTTTTCTTGTACACTTTGGAGCCATAAGGGGAAAAATAACAAGCTGCCATCCAAATCAAAGATTCCCCATCTGTTATCTTCACCCATATGTATTGATTATTTGGGTCTTTCTTTTCTATCTTTATGATTCTTTCATATTCTTTCTTAACCAAGATTGTTACACCGCCATGGCCCTTGCCACTCTTTGTTAGTTCATTCCACATAGATATTTTATTGTACCCTTTGAACTCAAGTATCCTGCAGCCTTCATGTTCATGTGTTTCCATGAGCGCGATGATATATTTTCCCTCAACTATGGGCCCCAACCTAGGCCCCCTCCTCCAAGGGTAGCCTCTACAATTCCAGCTTACCATTGATGGCATGTTGGTAATCACAATAAAAAATGTACCATGTGCTTACGAACACTTATTGAGACCTTGATTATTGCCTCTATGACTATTGCCCTAAAGTTTGAAGATCTATGCAATAAGCTCTTCAATATGAAAAATGGAAGAATAATTCAATGCTAGAAGTGTGAGAGGGTATAGAATAATATTTAGTTGCCAAAGATAAGGACAAAGGGAAATGATCACAAAAAAAGAGGACAAGGTAGCATAAGGATTCAAAAGGGATTTTAAGAAAATCACATCATTATTGTGGTAGGATGTTGTTGGATAATTGTCATTAATGTCAAGGGTATGTAGATGATTAGAAGTTGTCATTAATGTCAGCTATAACTCTAGCATAATCCATGGATTTGGTAGCAGTTGTGCAACTTTGACATGTGGCTTTCCTTCGCGTAAAAATTGAACTTGAGCGCAAAACCATGGAAACTCGAAAGAAAAGACATTGTTTCTAACAATTCCTTGGAAAATAACCCTTCAAAAAGATAAGTGTGTGATAGACAAAGTCTACAATACCTTATAACTGGTTTTTGAATATATTCAACGCCAATGTTGTATGATAATCATCCTTGTCATCTTCAACACATAACACTATTTTATCATTATATTGATTGATGCTCATTAACTGTTGATTTTGGATGATTTAACATGGATCGATTCTTATTAGTTATGATTAGCATAACAAATATGAAAATATGACAAATAATCTGCCATGTTAAGTTTGGCAAGTAATAAAAATAACTCCAATATTTTATATAAATTGGGCACCACTACTAAGGACCAACATAACTTTTCTCTTCTCTTGATTACCTTCTTTCCTTTATGTTCTTTGACATCAATGAAAACTTCTAATCATCTACATACCCTTGACATTAATGACAATTATCCAACAACATCCTACCACAATAATGATGTGATTTTCTTAAAATCCCTTTTGCATCCTTATGCTACCTTGTCCTCTTTTTTTGTGATCATTTCCCTTTGTCCTTATCTTTGGCAACTAAATATTATTCTATACCCTCTCGCACTTCTAGCATTGAATTATTCTTCCATTTTTCATATTGAAGAGCTTATTGCATAGATCTTCAAACTTTAGGGCAATAGTCATAGAGGCAATATTCAAGGTCTCAATAAGTGTTCGTAAGCACATGGTAAAATTTTTATTGTGATTACCACCATGCCATCATCTCCCACTTTTTGATCAATTGATAATAATTGATATATGATGACCTTGATCTTTAGTAAGTGCTCCTACAATGAAATCTGGTCCATCATGATAAAATATAACATATTCTTTGAAAAGAAAGCTCTACCCTTGTTTGAATTCTCATACATGTTTCATAAATGCTTCCAAAGCTTAGTTGAATTCATTTGTATTTGAACTTGTAGAAGAATTTCATGTATCACAAATTTGATCAATATTATTGTTTCATAATCACATTCATCAAATTTATCCTAGTCGTTAACAACAATCATTGGACAAGAGTCTTTACTGAACACAATTCTTGGAAAGCATCTAGTCAAAAATAGTTAGCATACACTACTTACAAGCATTGTACCTTTTACCAAAGAATATCTAGCTACCTCCCAACATGATATTGGGTAACAAGGCCATTTATATTTTTCTTCCATCCCTCAAATTGATATCTTAGAATAAGTAAAATAAATAAACAAATCCCTCCATATTACAATGCTACTACAAAAATTTGTGTGCCTTAGTGGTTGAAACCTACAAAAAAACTAGTCATAGTAGAAAACCCTATTGAAATGCTAGTTGCAATAGAAACCCTACCTACAACTATAAAATATGATTTTTTGTGCCCTTGTTGTGGCTACCTACAAAAAATATAACAAAACCTTCATTTTTCATTAAAAAAACCATTAGTTTTCATGAAACATAGGCAATATTTTCAAAAGAAAAAACCCATGATTTCCATAGGAAAAAATAATGATTCAAAGGAAAAAAATAACTTTAAAATTTTGTTGTTTTGTTGGCCACAATTTCCACCTTGGTAGGTGCAATTTTCATATAAAAAAAAAACTTATACAATTTCTAGATAACTAGCATGAATTTTAGAGAAAAAATCCACAAAATTTTTAAAAATAAATTGACAACTTTTTTGACAAAATTACACATCTAACGCAATAAAAAAAAACCACATTTAAAAAAAAAAAAATCACATGACCTCCTTTGCCACTAGTTATTTTCAAAAAAACATCAAAATTTTATGCAAAAAATTATGAGATTTCATATGAATAATGAGAATTGTTATCCCTTAATTCCATAAAAATCTAGCATACAAACTACTCTTTACTATGCTTCATAGTGATCACTCAATCCTTGTCTACCAACAATAGTCCCTAGGTACTCAGTCCATCTCTACCAACAATAGTTGCTAGGTCTTCACACTCTCACAAATTCTATGACTCTAGCTAAGCTTTTATACTATATTACAAAAAATAGACATATCAAGATAAGCAAAATATTTATTAACTAAATAAGAAACAAAAACCTTCTTTATAGGATTACAATGAAGAGCAATAAACCACATTATTAATGTGAGATAAATAAAAGAGAATTTTAAAAATAAATAATACATAAAGTATATCTTAAAATCAAAATGACTATTACTACCTCCAACTAATAACTAATTGACCATTACTAAATAATAATTATAAAGCATGGTGGAAAAAATAATACAAAGAAGTTTATGCATGTAAGGGTTTGTGGTCTGGTTCAGTGGCGTATGCGTGCGAACATGGCAACCCTCGATGGGGGAGATGACGAGCTCCCCCATGCAGGTTTGTGTTCTTGTGGGTACCCTCTTTTCCCTCATTTATTGTTGTTTCCTCACTTTCATTGTGTTTTTGCCTCGCATGTGTGGTTTCTGCATTAGTGTCTCTTCGTTGGTTGGCCTTGGGCTGTGAGTGTTCTTGGCTCCTCCCTCCGTTTAGAGGGAGGGAGGTACAAGTAGTTTTATGGCCCCAACCCAAGTGGGGATAATGTAGGTTGTTCTAATAACCCTCCAAATAATGTGCAAAAGTCATTCAAAGAAGCTTTGGAAAATGGTGGTGTGGCTATTCCAGTGAAGGAAAAGTTTTCATTGAGGGGCCTGGTGGTAATCGAGAGCCAGAAGGTAATTTACCCTTTGAATCTCCCAAAGATATTTTCATCTCTTTAAATCCAAAATTAAAATGTGTAATTTCTAATGAAAGAACTAGGTTAAAATATCTCAACACCAAGAATGCACACTCAATCCCAATGAAGGAGAGGTGTTGTCATATGGCAGAGAAAACTAAGTAATAACTTAAATGAAATTACAATTGAATGGAGCTAGGTGATGAACCAACCATGAAATAATTCCACACTTCCACTAAATCAGTGGGGGGAAAGAGATTACAAAACAAACTAATTCATCTATTGCAGCAAGCATCCACTCATGAGTGGGGATTCACTACTTTTCAATGGGTACAAAAGACAGATTAACAAGTTCTTTCTCCACACTAGTGGTAAACCATCTAGGGGTTACAATGTTGTGAATTAAACACAAATAAATGCTAAAATAGGAAAAACTGGAACAATACTACTGTTACCAACATTTACAATGATTTAATTACAATGAATATCATTAGAAATCTGCTCCAAAATAGTTGTAATAACTTTACTATATGTCTAATTACCATCATGAACTAAAAGGCCAAAAGAATAAAGCATGAAAGGACCATACTAGGTCTGATAAGGAAAACCCAGCAAATTGAATGTTCAAACTAGCAAGAAACTTCACTAAATTGTTCAAATCTTCAAAAAAAAACTTATGCCTTCTTCAAATGGACTACACATGAACATGAGTAGCATAGTTTCCCAAGAACTAAGTCTGAAACATAATGCCAGCACACTAAAAAATAGACCAACAACTGTGCAAACCCGAATAAGCTCATTTCTCTTTCAAAATTCCTTTGAAGCACTCCAAAATTGAATTCTCAATTTCCCATTGACAAGGTGACCTGCAATAAGGCATTAACAATATCCAAACAGCCTCCAAAGAAAGGCACGAACTCCAAAGTTGAGTTATTGAGGAAGTACGACCCAAGAAGGAAGGGCAATCCTTCTAAGAAAATACACACTTCAAGATAAAATATGATAATTTGCAAGATGAGACACCAAGAGTATAGAAATTATTTGGTTCAATACCCACAAGCCAAATAAAATCTCACAACCAGTTATGATTAAAAATCACTTACAACCATGGATGAACCAACAAACATGAAACTAATAAAAATCATCAAAACCTCCAATGATGAATCTCAATATGTACTTCTGAATGAAGCACACTCCAAATCAACTATCTAGGGAACCATGATTTCAGGCCCGAAGAATGGTGGTCAAAAGCTAAGCTACCCCTTAGCTAGGTTCTGAAATTAATTCAACAACATTTCGATATATTCAACCAAAGATGCCAAAATGAATAACAAAGGATTTCTTTTATAGAACTTATAGTGACTTTTGGCTTTCCATCTTCCTCCAAACAGGATGCCCATTTTACTTTTAAAATATTTTAACTTTTTAAAACATTAAATTCACCTTTCTAGGCGTCCAATACTTGAGAAATATTTAAATAATCTCTCAATGAGGCATTCACCCTCAAATGCCACCTTTTAAAAAAACTTTAAGTCATTAATACTAGGCCAAGGGGGCCAATAAAAAATTATAACATTAATGACTTAGAATAAATCATTTTACCCAAAATGAGCCTCAAAATGTTGAAAGCTAAATATGCTCCAAATTGCACTTCTTGAAATGGAAAATAAGTTGACTATTGATGCTACTACCCAAGATGGCATTGCCAAAAATAGAATTTACTAAAAATAGTAAATTCTGAAAAGTTTCTCAACACACTTTGCATGTTATATCATTGTGAAGCTCTCTAAAAACCCAAAAGAAACCCCACCAGACATGCATCCGAAATTCTAACATACAAGCCATCAAAAATGCATCAGAACCCCTATAAAATAGGAAACCCTAATTTTACCTCTGACGAGCTTACGGGCTTTCAAAATAGGGTATTAGTCATTGAAGGGCGTATAGCTAAAATGCAGACATTATAGTCCACCCTTCCCAAAATTGTTTTTCCTCAAGCAATTCTAATGCCTTCCCAAAATCACCATGCTAATCCAAACTGAAACTGAATAAAATCCTTGGGTCCCAAATCAACCTAGGAGAAAGATAACACCAATTGATGTAAGCACTTCACTACTAGATGCCAATACAAGAGGCCTCTTGATTAAAACTAAACTAAAACACCATGGAAGGAAACTCCAAAAATCCAACATTGGCGTCATCATCTTCAGCTGTTGAATAGCAAACCCAAGTGATACCAGGATTCCAAATCCTCCTTAGGAACACTATTCCTCTAATCCATTGCACTACTCTGATTAAAACATCTGAATACCCAAGGCGGAGCAATGCGTCTTAGTCCACAAAAGACAATGCACCAAACATGCCAGTGCCCGGGTCCCATATCAATCTGTAGGACCTCCAAACCTTGTTGTAATAATTCTAATCAACAACAAAAATGTTCTTAAACAAGTCACCAAACCAATGTCAATCATAGAACAACGCTCCACACACCATCACTGTATAATGCTTCCTTTGAAGCAAACTGATTTCACTAAAAGAAATCCAAGAAATCTTCACACATCTCACAACATGAGTTTCAAATTGATGGATCAAATCAGCAAACAACTCGCTGCCCCAAACAATAATGTAAGAGATGTTACCAAAAATTTCACTGTCTATTATCAGAGAACAACCAATACTTGAATTTTGACTATACTGTATCATTCCCTCACTCATTTGAGGCAAAAACTCAGTCCATATAGGAGACTGAAAGACCTGAAAATGAATAAACCAGCTTCCTAACAGGTCTAAAATAAACATCTTAGGATCTGATTTTTGGAAAACCAACATCAAAAAAGATAAACAACTACTACAAACTGAAAATCAACATCCAAAATATTACATCTTCTCATATCCACAACTGAAAACAATCTCTCTAGAGATTTCATTACAGAAAAGAACTGTTCTATGCTCAAATTTTCTCTCCTATCCATTTGTTGATAAACAAATGGATCCACCAAGTGGCCGGTAATGAAGGGAACAACACCATTATTTCTGAAATTTTGATCCTTATCCCTCCAAAGAACCTTCCTACCATACCCCAAAAGATTTTTCATTTCACATCGAGGATTCCAAACAAGGACACCTAACCAAGAATGATCCACCACATCCCTAAAGAAATTCACAACACATTCCCAAGTGCCAAACAACTCCAAATGCAGACTTAAGAAAATATTGACTTCTTTGGTGAACCACTAAAGCCTATCCATGAAAGTTTAAAAAACAAGGGAGCCTAAACCAAACATTGTCTTCCAATCCAACTCCCAAAACATGTTAGTGTGAACATTACTCAATCCAAAGGATAAACTGTCAGGCATGTAAACAATGTCTTACCAAAACAAGTTTTTACAACACCTTGATGTCAAAGATGGGAAATTCATCATGAATCAATAAATCCCATATGGCAACGGAATTCTCTAAACCTCTTATGCATCCACTTACAAGCAAGCTTAGAGGATTATCAATCATAGAGTATAACTCGTCCCCACATTCTTAGAGATGTTTGAAATCAGTTAACTAGTCTCCTACCTCCATTACACCCAATTAAGCATTCACTAACATGCACTTCATTGATTCTAGCTCAGAAGTAAGCTTATCAACCTTTCTTTCACATCCTTGAAATGCACCAATAATCTTTTTGAATTCATAGGTGTAATCCCAATCATTAATCCAACATAGGTACTCTAATTTCATAATCACTAAGGAGTCTTTAATAAATTGCAAATTAAAGAGAGTGACTCCATCCCAAACTTCTCCCTGTCTCTCTTCAACTGAACTATGTGAGTGGTCAAATCTAAATAAGGCATGCACTTCATCCTCAACAAAAAACATGAATTGACCTTTCCACTCACAAAAATGCAAGGATGGTGAACTGCTGATAGGCTGCATTTCAAAATTAGAACTCTATTTCTTGTCTTTTTTTCCCCATAGCTACTCCAAGACTCTTGTCTTTCACCAACCACCAACTAAAAATGATCAAGGTCATGAAGAGAATCAAATCCTACCAATTCTTTGGACCTCTGTTTATAATCAACTACATAAAGAGGAAAATCTAATTTGAATTTGAGAACTTTTTTAAACTCTTCCTCAGCAAAGTCCCTATTGTATTCTAGCTCTATTTCCCCTTTACTATCTCCTTGATTATATGTTAAAGAAGCCCCCAACTTGATCAATGAATCATTATTGATCATAGACCTAAAAATTTTAGAAGCAAAAAAAATTCTTTAGTGGCTACAACAAAACTAAAATGATCATTATGGGGTTTTTTCATGCAAGCTACTTTTTCAAAAACAACATCTTCTCCAAAGGCCATCTCATAGCTTGCAATGAAATCTGAATTTTATTCTTTATTGGGATCAAAGGGAAATTTATCCCATACAAGTTCCTTAACAACATTAGGTGCCTTCACACCCAGATCCCAAATGTTGAAGGGCTAATTACTTTGATCAAGAACAAATTGCCCTTCGTACTCCTCTTAGAATGGTGACTCTTTGAATGAGACACCTCCCAATTCACCAAAACTGATATCTTCATGAAAATATTTCTCCAACAACATAGTTTGATGATCAAATGATTCAAATCCATGACTACTCTTGCCATCTTCACTGAAATGAAGTAAAGGATCATCATTACTAGCTGATTTGAAAAATTTATCCTTTTTGTCTTCAATGAGCTCTTCAAGTGAAGGTGCATCACTCATCTCTTCTTTAGTTGTTACAAGCATACCAAGGGGGTCTTCTTGAGAAACCTCCATAGAATCATTGCAAAACATCTTTTTATTTCTATCTTTTGTATTAGTGTCTACTTCATTTATTTGCTCTGTCTTCTTCAAGTGTGGCTTCAATCTTCCCTCACATTGATTGAACAAATCTTTGATCAACATACCAACAGTAGAGGATTTCTTCCCTTCTTGCTCATGAATGTTTAGTAGAAAAGATAGGACACAATTTGGAATGTCATCCAACTCTTGATAATCAAAACTAAAATATTTCTCATTGTTACAACTACATCCTCCTCTTGTTCACTCCAAGTTGAAATGAAGAGGTAATGGATCAAATAATATATTCAATCTTGCATACCCAATTCAACCAACAACATACTTGTTTTGAGTTATGAAAAGATATTCAATATAGTAGCTCTTCTAGAGTATTGAATGATATCACTTTCATCAAGGTCTTGAAAAATTTCCACTGTCATATTTAATATGATCTTCATGGTTTCATCATCATAGGGCATCTTGGGAATTACAATTCTTATTATCTCCATGAAACAAGAAGAAATCAGCAACTTGGTTTCTTCATCTGGATGTCTCAGCCAATAGGGATGATTCATAAAGGTTACTACAAGTGCTAACGTAAGTTGCATCTCCTCAGAAGGTGATTGCTTCACTTGTCTCAAACAATGTTCTAACAAATGAATAATGTTCTCTTCATTTTCCCTTGACTGAAATTCTTTGGAAAATATTTTTCCATCCATGTAGAGAGTTTCTGCCAACTTCATCTCTTCTTCATTTGGCATGCCAAACTACCAACTTCTGGATACCATAAGGAGCTGAACTAGAATATGTCCTGACTTTTGATGTAGTATTGGAGATCTTTGTCACTCATTTGCCTAAACATGAAGCAATGATCCATAGGATGGAAGGATCTTCTACTTTGATACCACTAAAATATGCCCCTTAATTTTTTCTTGGAATTTTCACGACATACTCAACATTACACCAAATGAATTAGCATTAGCTCCAAATTGAAAATCCAAATTTAAAAGATCTTAATGCCAAGAATGCACACTCAATCCCAATGAAGGAGAGGTGTTGTCATATGGCAGAGAAAACTAAGGAATAACTGAAATGAAATTACAATTGAATGGAGCTAGGCAATGAACCAGCCATGAAAGAATTATGCACTTCCACTAAATCAATGGGGGGGAAAGAGATTACAAAACCAACTAATTCATCCGTTGTGGCAGCCATCCACTCGTGAGTGGGGATTCGCACTTTTTAGTGGGTACAAAAGAGAGATTAACAAGTTCTTTCTCCACACTAGCGGTAAATCATCCAGGGGTTACAATGTTACAAATTAAACACAAATAAATGTTGAAATAGGAAAAACTGGAATAGTACTACTGTTACCAGCATTTACAATGATTTAATTACAATGAATATTATTAGAAATCTACTCCAAAAAAACTGAAATAACTTTACAATATGTTTGATTACTATGATGAACTAAAAGGCCAAAAGAATATAGCATGAAAGGACCATACTAGGTCTGATAAGGAAAACCCAACAAAATTGAATGTTCAGACCAGCAAGAAACTTCTCTAAATTGTTTAAATTCTTCAACCAAAAACTTATGTATTCTTCAAATGGACTACACATGAACATGAGCAGCATAGTTTCCCAAGAACTAAGTATAAAATGTAATTCCAACACACTCAAAAATAGACAGCAACTATGCAAACCCCAAGAAGCTCATTTCTCTTTCAAAATTCCTATGAAGCACTTCAAAACTGAATTCTCAATTTCCCATTGACAAGGCGACTTGCAACAAGGCATTAACAATATCCAAACAGCCTCCAAATAAAGGCACAAACTCCAAAGCTGAGTTATTAAGGAAGTACAACCCAAGAAGGAAGGGAAATTCTTCTAAGGAAAAACACACTTCAAGATGAAATCTGATAGTTTGCAAGAGGAGTCACCAGGAGTATGTTGAAGTTGTGAAACCAACCTCACAGACCCCGAAGATCACCTGCATGCAAATAACCTATCACAAAATGAAGACATTTGAGACAAAAGGCAAAGGTGCTTTGAAAGCTAAAAAAGTATTATTCAGAGAGAGGTAAAATACAATGATCAATCCTTATAAAAGAAGATTGTGCAAAACCTAAAAAGTAACCCTAATAGGTAGACATTTAATAATTAATATAATTATTAAATGTCACAATATGCATCTAAAGTGAAATCTTAAGAGAGGAATAAAGGTAACTTAATTAACATAATTAAGTTAAAACCTTTACTCTAACACCCCCCCTTAAGATGAGCAAGAGTGCAGCTACAAACATGTGCAAGAAAGTAAAGGTAACTACAATGCATGAAAGTAAACAAGGGTCCTGGCAACTAGGCTTGATCAAGTACCCAAATACAACCAAATCTCTGTAAAGTGGAGAAAGGGAGAAAACCTCATGGGAACAAAACTCCCCCAAAAGAGAGAAAAAAAAAGAATGAAATGCACTAATGAAAGAAGGATAGGAGGTGGATTACATGATACCCCCCATAGACAACTTCTATCATATAAGTACATATGCAATGGTCTCCATAGGAGAGATATAAAGAGATAAGAAGGTCCCCCCACAATGAAGAAACTCCTGTCACAATGGTAGATGCCTGATGTAGAATCCATAAAGAGATCCTGAAGTGGCAAATAATATTCCTCCCCTTGGGAAGAAACGGATCCAAAGGACGATGTTGAAGAAACCCTGTGAAGAGCGATGAACCAATCTGTCTCAAGATGTGTGCCATGATAGGATGTTGAAGAATCTCTTTGTCTGAACTAAAACAAATGATGCCAAATCCAAACTGATGTGGAGAATCCTAAAATGCCACCTCTAAATGCACAGATAATGGTGGGTGAACAGTGATAACCTGACTGTCAAGGTAGATGAGATGAATGTCCTCAAAATAATCCTCAAGATCTGCAGTGTGAGACTCAACAAACAAAAATGTGTCTACAAGATAAGAATCCCATGATGTAGCATATAATGAATCACCAAGATGGTCATGATGCTGAACTAAATCCATAGGGGCCAATGTGGCGATATTGATGTCATCAGGAACAACGGATGATACATGTATAATCTCAGTCTGAAGAGTAGGAACTGTGAGACAAGCCTCTAATCCATCAGAACACGTAAGGGTGTCTAAATACTCAAGCTCCTCTAAAGTATCATGATCAAAAGGTGTATTATCTATCCAAGCAATGGGTAAGAGACAATCTGAAGCAGGATCCTCTGGGAATGGAGAGAGATTGGGGTCTCCATAGATCTCCCAAAGACGTGTCCAAAGTGGGTGGGGACAATCAATGTCCGATATAGCCCACACAGTGTCATCATCAACACTAGACAATATAAGTCCTACTATGTGATCTCTAATGATATCCCAAGCTAGTTTTCCCTCTGAAGTGGTTGGTTCAGGTATTATATCATACAAATAAGGCAAAATATTAAGCCACCTACAATGTGTAAGTATGCCCTTTGCCCATGACTCATAATTACCCCGTTCCAAAATTACAACTGAAGGGTGAGTAGAAAAACCCATGATAACTCTTCGAATTAAAAAATCTGAGAAAACTGACCTCAATAAATATAAAGCAGATCAAAATATGCCATCTCACATACATAGATCCTTTCTAGGTGCCAAAACGTCCAAGTAATTGACAGAATTGTGAAAACACAAAATATTGAATAAAATGTACCTGGGGAAGATTCTGGAAAAATAATTGATAGATCTAGAAACATCATAGAACCATCTTTCCAACACCTATTTGTTTGAAAAAAATGGAGTTTGGATGCAAAAGTTATGCCCCCCAGAGTGCAAAAACCATGATCTAACGTTGACTGAGGAAAACAACATTAAAACAGAAAAATTAAGAAACCACACCTACACCATCAGATCAGTGCTAGAAGCAACTTTCCAATGGTATCTTGTTTTTGAAAAATGGAGACCGTATGCTCAAGATATGACCATTTTACTAAATATGCTCATTTAGGCTTTAAATCAAACATTTTATTAATTTAAAGATTTAAAAATTAATAAAATATTCAGTTGTACCTTCATGGCACAAAAATCGAGGTAGCACAAAAATCAAAAGGGTGCGGAAATCGATGCAAAATGGCATGAAAATTGAGACAACTCAAACATTAACAAAATATGGCAACAAAATCGAGACGTCTGTACGGATCCGTACAATCGTACAAATTTTTCTGCAACTATTTTGAGATTCCCCAAAAACACTAAAAAATCAATTTTTAGTAAACCCTATCATATTTTATATGAAAATAGGGGTTTGTGGGCCTTCTGAGCGCATCCATGAGGTCCGTTTTGCACTAGCATGTACTGTTTGAGAGATCAAGGTCAAAATTTCTCAAAAAATGATGGAAAACCCCTCATATTGAGTCTTATGGTTGCAAAATCAGCATTAAATAATCATGGCACAAGCTTCAAAGCTAAGTTATTGAGGAAGTACGACCCAAGAAGGAAGGGAAATTTTTCTAAGAAAATACACACTTCAAGATAAAATCAGATAATTTGCAAGAGGAGTCGCCAAGAGTATGTTGAAGTTGTGAAACCAACCTCACAGACCCCGAAGATCACCTACATGCAAATAACCTATCACAAAATGAAGACATTCGAGACAAAAGGAAAAGGTGCTTTGAAAGCTGAAAAAGTATTATTCAAAGAGAGGTAAAATACAATGATCAATCCTTATAAAAGGAGATTGTGCAAAACCTAAAAAGTAACCCTAATAGGTAGACATTTAATAATTAATATAATTATTAAATGTCACAATATGCATCTAAAGTGAAATCTTAAGAGAGGAATAAAGGTAACTTAATTAACATAATTAAGTTAAAACCTTTACACTAACAAAGTATAGAAATGATTTGGTTCAATACCCACAAGCCAAATAAAATCTCACAACCAACTATGATTAAAAATCGCTTACAACCATGGATGAACCAAGAAACATGAAACTGATAAAAATCATCGAAACCTCCAACAATGAATCTCAATATGTGTTGGAAATAGGATGTCATTTAATTGAAAATCCTAAACATTAATTATTTCATGTATCTCCTAAGTTCTTGGAATGTGTTCAACAACACTAAGATTAGGATGAGATTAATATTTGATGCAATAATCATGATTATTGACATTTGTAATTAATTCTAAATGTTAGGAGCATGTGAGGGCGTCCATTGTGAGTTCCTAAATAATAGGGGCACATGGGACACCCACATGGTAAGGTGACACTCACCTTAAGTTCAGTTAACTATTCGGAGTAAGAGATAACACTTTTGAATGCATGTAAAGATCCTAGGAGTTAGGGTTTGATGTTTGCATGCATGAAGTTTAGTTTAGTTCAGTTCAGATCAATTCGGTTCAATTCAGTTTAGTTTAGTTCAGTTTAGTTCAGAATCAGTTTAGTTCAGAATCAATTTAGTTCAGTTCAGTTTAGTTTAGTTCAGGTCAGTTCAATTATGGTTCAATTGTCTTCAGTTAGTTTTAGTTGTATGCTAGTTGACTTCAGTTAACTTGGAATGCATGGCTAATAACTTAAGTTGTATGAAAAATAATAGGAACTACCTCTAGTTAACAAGGGATGACCATTCTTGCATGAATGGTGTTGAGTAAATGTTTCAGTTAACAAGAAATCACTTGGAGCCAACTTGGGCGCCCAAGATGCTTTCTTGGATTTACCTCTCTTGCATGATAAGATATTTTTGAAGACTCGTTAAGTAGGATTACTTTTGGGTGCCATCTTTGAGGAGGAGCTTTGGAATTATCACCGAAGAGAAGGATGAGTTGTAGTTTCAGTTTGGGACGCCCAAATGGATGAAGCACATGTTCTAAGCTTTAGTTTTCACAAAAAAACTCAACTTGAAGCAATATGGTGTATCTTTTCTAGGGCTTGAGCTTGGGCATTGTAATTGTCATCTTTTGCAGATTACAAGATTGCTTAGTACCTCTATATCTCATTCAAGTTGAAGAGAGTTTTCATAATTGTTATTGTAAGTATGAAGTGTTGGTGTGAATAAGTCTTGTACCTAGTTCATTCCTTTACTAGGGACTTAGGGGACTTAATTCACATGTTAAGTTTACTTAGGATATTAGTTGTCATATCTAGATAAGTATTAGTTGTCTTATCTAGAATTTCCACTTTCCTAGGTAGTTATGAGTTAGTTGTCTCATGTGATAGGATTAAGACACTTGTCATGATCTTGTCTTATCCTATCTCTCATCCTTGCCTTTATAAGCAAGGCATCTCTAGCATATTTGGTAATGTGTTGCACAACATTGTATTGTATTGCATTGATCATATTGTATCATACTGCAATCCTTGTTTGGTGGAATAGCATCTTCCATTGTTGCTTCTCTCTATCTCTTGTGGAGGTTCTTTGGTGTTACAGATTGAAGATCTTGGGTTGTTAACTCCAACATGGTATCAGAGCTTTGAATCTGGAAAGCCCCTTCCATTTCTTTATTAGAGTTTCCATCAAGCTTTATTGTGATTTTTGAGTTTCTTGTATCCTATATTGCATGCTTGCATTTTGGTGAGATATGGTGATTGCAGCACTTTTGGCTATAGTGGCAGTATTTTAGGTTGTCCCATTGCGTCCAGGAGGCTCGAAAAAGTCATATTTGGCTTTTGTTTCACTCAATTTCGTCACCATTTGCAACTTTGGCAAAGAATGGTTTCGAGCTCAGATCTGGTGAACAACTTTTTACAGGAGCACTTTGAGCAAAAATTAAGCCTACCATTGCATCCGGGTGGCCATTTCCAAGTTTTTTGATATATAATTTGCCTATATTTGGCAAAAGTTGTTTTCGGGGCAAAAAAAATTTAGCTGAGTCGTACGGCCCCCCAGCGTGCGCAGGTACAACGAAAATATTTTTATAAAAAAAAATATTCTAAATTTTTTGTACCAGGCGGTATTTTATTTTATTTTTTTAAATTCAAAAAATATATATAAATTTTAAAGCGCATAGCGCTTTATATTAAGCGCTTATAGCACTGTACGTTCTGCGGGGCCCGCGGCTTGGGAGCGGCCCACAAAACATTTAAAGTCTGCACAGCCGCGTGGTTTGTAAACCACCACCACCGCTAGCCACTGCAGGAACCGCCACCGCCAGCCTTCATCGCCACCGCCAGCCTTCACCGCCGGCGCTAACCTTAACTGCCAAGTGCCAACCGCCAGGAGAACTGCCAGGTTAGCCGTCAGAGTTTTTTTCTGCCATAGCCACCGACGCGGTCACATGGATGACCAGGAGCCAGCCCCTGGGGGCTGAAATTTTGCGCCCATATAGTGTTCTTTTTTGCTCCTATTTAGCATTGAAGGTGCCTAAAATAGGCCTTTTTTTCATTTTTGCATAACTTTTCGCCACGGCATCGGATTTTCGAAAACAAGATATCGTCGGAAAGCTGGTTCGATGAACTTCGCAGTGGTGCAGGTGATTTTTCCATATTTTGACATTTTTTTCCATTTTTTTAGCTTGAAGGTACAAGTGCATTTATTGCTTGTTCTTGGTGTAACTTTTGCAAACAAAGTCAAAATTTGGCAAAAAGTTTTTTGAAATTGATCAGAAAATCACAAGGAATCTCTTTGTAACCTTAGTTTTCAGTTTTTGCAAGCTCTTTTTTCTAAAAATTGTAAAAATCATCATGTGATATAAACGATTGATTTGAGCTTGTCACTTGTAAAAATTGCAAAATTTCTTCATTGTAATTTGCTGGGGGGGTTGCAAATTGAGTTTTAATATATTTTGGGGGGTGAAAGGCACAATTTCAGTGCCACATTGTCTTCTTTCTTTTGGTGTTCATGGCAGATCTAAGGCAAATTGAACCACTCACTCCACACAATTATCATACATGGAAGCTAAAAATGACTCAATTGTTACAATCTAAGGGTCTATGGCCAATGTTAGATGCAGAACAACCTGAATTTACAAGGGATTATGAAAATTTTGTCCATAGATCTAAAATGGATGAAGCAAAAGGGCTCATTGGCTTACATGTATCTGATAATTTGTTGTTTCATATTTCAAAGTGCAAAACACCTAAGAATGTTTGGGATAAACTTGAAGAATTGTATGGTAAAACAAATCATTTCAGAACCTTGCAACTTCAAGCAGAACTACAATCCCTCTCTCTAGATGCGTTTCCTTCAATTCAGGATTTCCTTGCACAATTCAAGATGATTTTGTCACAGTTGAAAGGATGTGGACATGATGTATCTAGTGATGAATGTATCTTCTTGATTCTATCTAAGTTAAAGCCCCTTATCAAGTGTTTTCTTCTACTTTCTATTCAACTATGGATGCAATGGGGAAAGATTACAAAATGACTACATTTGAGTTGTTTTGTGAGCGTCTTACTAGGGAGGAGGCCAAGTTAATTCAGTTGGATGCCTTACCTAATTCTAAGAATCATGCTCTAATGGCTCAATCATCCAAGGGTAAAGGAAAGAATAAGAAGAAGCCCAAAGCATAATCATATTCTGGTAGAGAGAATCCCTCCAAACTGAAGCTGAAGAACAATTAGAAGTCCACTTCATCTCCTTCTTCTTCTACCTCTGGAGATTCTTCTTCCAAGTCCAAGAAAAAGAAAAGAGATCCTTGTTCATTTTGTGGCAAAACTGGGCATGATGCATCTCATTGCTTTAAGAGATTAGAGTCCTTGGAGGAAGCTATGAAGAAGCACAATATTTCAGTGGCTAAGCCTTCTTCCATGGGAAAAGGGAAAGCTCTTTTAGCACGAGCTATGCATTCACCTTTGGATAGTTGGATTCTTGAATCAAGTGCTTCACATCACATGACCAATTCGCGTGATCTTCTTGATTCCATAGTTCATACTTCTACTACTCAGATTGCAGTTGGGAACTCTTCACAGATTCTAGTTTTGCGGACAGGATCCGTTCAGATGCTAGATGGGTGCATTGAGGATGTTCTTCTTGTTCCTGATATTTCAGTGAATCTTCTTTCCATATATCAAATTTGTCATTGTGGAGATGGGAAGTCAGTTGAGTTTACTCCACAAAATGTGACTATTAGACAGTTGCAGGATCATGAGAAGATTGTTGCTACAGGGATAGTTGATCATGAGAATCATTTGTATCGATTTGATGGATTTGAGTCTTCATCGGGTTCATGTTTTGTTGCTCATGCTGATTCAATGAGCAAGCTTTGGCATGAGAGAATTGGGCACTTGAACTACAGATATCTTCAGCAAATGCAAGCACATAACTTAGTGGTTGGTCTTCCAAAGATCACTTGCACAGATGGTGTTTGTCAAGGTTGTGTTCTTGGCAAGCAACATCAAGATCCTTTTCCTAAGGGTCAAGCTACACGTGCAACCACACCCCTTGAGTTGGCCCATAGTGATCTTATGTCATTCCCAACTCCTTCTTTTTCAGGGGCTAAGTATGTGCTCACATTCATTGATGATTTTTCCCGTCGGACATGGGTCTATTTTATGAAGCTCAAGAGTGAAGTCCTCACCAACTTCAAGACCTTCAAAACCTTTGTGGAGAAGTAGTCAAGTTTTTCTCTTCGAAAAATACACACAGATAATGGGGGGGAGTATGTCAATCAGGCATTTCAAGATTTTTGCAGTGAGCATGGTATTCTTCATCAGTACACATACTTCCTTACACTCCTCAGCAGAATGGTGTGGCGAAGAGAAAGAACAAGAATCTTAGGGAAATGGCCAATTGTATGATTCAATCTAGGTCCATGGCTCCCGCCTTTTGGGCCGAAGCTGTCAATTGTGCCAACTATATTCAGAATCGTATGCCCCACAAGGCAGTGCGAAATATGACCCCTTAGGAGGCTTGGTCTCATCGCAAGCCTAATGTATCCTTCTTCAGAGTATTCGGTAGTGAGGCTTGGGCATTCATTTTGAATGGTCGGCGTAAATCCATGGAGAAGAAGAGTCAGCAGTACATCTTTGTTGGCTATTGTGAGGATGTGAAGGAATATAGATTGTTTGATCCTAAAACACGAGAGGTTCATTTCCGACATGATGTTTAGTTTACTAAGACCTTCAATCAGTTAGATCCTCCTTCAACTTCTTCTTCATCACAACCTACTCAGTCTTCTTCAGTTGATGATACTTTGCTACTTGAGGAAGATTTTGATGATGGTCTTGATGAACCTCCTCCTCATTTACCCACTAGGCCACGATGGGCTCGAGTCACTCTTGAGGAGGCTGGTCCTCTTGTTGGTGATCCCATAGACACTCGTTGCACTCGTTCTCAGACTTTTGGAATTAGTCTTTTGAGTCATGCAGTTTCAGATGATCCTCAAAAGTTTTTAGATGCTTCGGGTATTCCAGAGTGGGATAGTGCTATGGATGATGAGTATTCTTCTTTGATGAAGAATCATACTTGGGATCTTGTGCCTCTTCCTAAGGGAAGAAAGTTGGTTCGATGCAAGTGGGTGTATCGTACCAAGTATGCAGCAGATGGTTCCATTGACAAGTACAAGGCTCGTCTTGTTGCAAAGGGGTTTTCTTAGGTTGAAGGAATTGACTATTCTGAGACCTTTGCTCCTGTTACCAAGATGGATTCTATTCGCCTTGTCTTGCTATAGCTGCATCTCAGGGATGGCCAGTGTTTCAGATGGATGTGAAGAGTGCTTTCTTGCATGGGGATCTTCATGAGGAGATTTATATGGAGCAGCCACCAGGTTTTGTGCTGGACTCTTCACTTGTTTGTAGGCTTTGACGTTCATTATATGGTCTCAAACAAGCCCCTCGGGCCTGGTATGAGAAGATGGATAGTTTCTTGCTTGCTTCCGGCTACACTAGTTGCCATTCTGATCCCATAGTTTATACACAAAGACATGGAGAGGATCTACTTATACTTGTGCTCTATGTGGATGCTTTGATTCTCACAGGGAGTTCTACTTCCATGATTCAGAGTACACAGTGAGCATTGATGGAGCGATTTGATATGACTGACCTTGGTCTTTTGCATTACTTCTTTGGTCTTCAGGTTCAACAGACTTCTGAGGGGATCTTCATTTTCTAGCAGAAGTATGCTCTTGATTTGCTTCAGAGATTTGGCATGGATGATTGCAAGCCTACCCCTACTCCATTCCAGTCAGGTGTTGTATTGTCTTCCAGTTGCACTACTCCTACAGTTGATCCTACCTTGTATCGGCAGTTGGTTGGTAGTCTTTTGTACTTGACACATAGTCGTTCTGATATTTCCTTTGCGGTTGGACTTGTCTCTCGCTTCTCACAAGAGCCTCATGAGAGTCATTGGAAGGCTGCCAAGTGTATCTTAAGATACATTCGGGGCACTACTCATTTTGGCATTCACTACACTTCAGGTGCATCTCAAATTGTGGGCTTCACTAACTCAGATTGGGATGGTGATGTCAATGATCGGAAGTCTACTTCTGTATTTGTCTTTTTCCTTGGTTCTTGTCCGATTGCATAGTCATGTAAGAAGTAGATTGCTATTGCATTATCATCGACAAAGGTTGAGTATCGAGGTGTCATGTTGGCTAGTCAGGAGGTTTTGTGGCTTCGTCAGTTGATGACTGAGTTTGGATTCCCTTCCACTTAGCCCACTACTCTTTGGTGTGACAATCAGAGTGCCATCCATATTTCACGCAACCCAGTGGAGCATCAATGGACTAAGCATATTGAGATCCACATGCACTTCATCAAGCAGCTCATCTAGGATGGTGTTCTTAGCTTGGAGTATTTGCCTACAGATCAGCAGGTTGTAAACATCTTCACTAAACCTTTGGCATCACCTTGTTATCTTCAGTTGCGATCGATGCTTGGGGTGAAGGAAGTTGTCCTTGGGGGGTCTTGAGGAGTCCTCCTTCCTTCATTAGTTTTCTTTATAGCTTTTTCTCTCTTTTGGAGAGGAGTTTTCTCCCACAGGGTTTTTCTCCTTTTCTCCGCTTGTGAGAGTTTTTTTTGTTTTGTACATGGGTACCTCATCAGGCCTAGTTGTCGGGACCCATCCTTTTCATTATGCATTGGTTTGTACCTCCCTAAGTTGCACTTAAGGGGGGGTGTTGGTGTGAATAAGTCTTGTACCTAGTTCGTTCCTTTACGAGGGACTTAGGGGACTTAATTCACATATTAAGTTTACTTAGGATATTAGTTGTCATATCTAGATAAGTATTAGTTGTCTTATCTAGAATTTCCACTTTCCTAGGTAGTTATGAGTTAGTTGTCTCATGTGATAGGATTAAGACACTTGTCGTGATCTTGTCTTATCCTATCTCTCATCCTTGCCTTTATAAGCAAGGCATCTCTAGCATATTTGGTAATGTGTTGCACAACATTGTATTGTATTGCATTGATCATATTGTATCATACTACAATCCTTGTTTGGAGGAATAATATCTTCCATTGTTGCTTCTCTCTATCTCTTGTGGAGGTTCTTTGGTGTTGCAGATTGAAGATCTTGGGTTGTTAACTCCAACATGAAGAAGATTGGTAAAGACAGAAGAAGCATTCTCAAGCAAGAATTGGAGCTATTGTATTTCAGAGATTGAATAATAGAATAATTCTTGGTAGATTTTTTTCCTGAAAGGGTTTCTCCACGTTACATCTTGTGTAATCTTTCTAATATCCTGTCTAGTTCTTCTATCAACTTTTGTCTACATTCTACAAGATAATCACCCACAAAGAATATATGTAACAAAGAAAAAGCTTATTTAGATCAACATTATTAAAGTTTTACACAGTATTAAGCTAAGAAAACACCTCATTTTTCAATAATATGTACTTCTGAATGAAGCACACTCCAAATCAACCATCTAGGGAACGATGGTCTCAGGCCTGAAGAATGGTGGTTGAAAGCTAAGCTACCCCTTAGCCAAGTTTTGAAATTATTTCAATAACATTTCGATATATTCAACCAAAGATGTCAAAATGAATAACAAAGGCCTGCTTTTATAGAACTTATGGTGACTGTTGGTTTTCCATCTTCCTCCAAAAGGGACACTCATTTCACTTTTGAAATATTTTAACTTTTTAAAACATTAAATTCACCTTTCTAGGCATCTAAGACTGGAGGAGAAATATTTACTTTAGAAATATTTAAATAATCTCTCAATGAGGTGTCCACCCTCAAAGGCCACCTTTTAAAACAACTTTACCCAAAATATTTACTTTAGAAATATTTACTAGGCCAAGGGGGCCAAATTTTACCCAAAATGAGCCTCAAAATGCTAAAAGCCAAATATGCTCCAAATTGCACTGCCTGAAATGGAAACTAAGCTAACTTTTGATGCTACTGCCCAAGATGACACTGCTAGAAATAGAATTTACTAAGAATAGAAAATTTTGAAAAGTTGCTCAACACACTTTGCAGGTTATATCATTGTGAAGCTCTCTCGAAACCCAAAAAAAACCCACCAGACATGCATCTGAAACTCTAACATACAAGCCATCAGAAATGCATCAGAACCCCTATAAAATAGAAAACCCTAATTTTACCTCTGACAAGCCTACGAGCTTCCAGAAATAGGCTATCAGTCACTGAAGGGCGTATAGCTAAAATGGGGACATTACAAATTCCCAACCAGTGAAACCAAGGGCAAGCCCAGGAAGGCTAAGGAAATATAGTATCCCCAATGGTGGGAGTAAGAAGCTGGGGATAGCCAAAAACAAAAGAAAAAAGACCAACACTATAATCCAATCCCCGATTACTAAAAACATAGAAATTGATTAGAAACTGCCCAAATGTTTGAAGCAATTTAGAGGTGAGAAAGGTGACATTCATATGACATCTACAAATGAATCTTAACTACATCTCATGGAATGTCAGGGGCCTAAAGTCGCCTGAAAGGAAGTACATTGTAAGAAGGTTTTTAAACCTTGAAAAAAAGAAATATTTTGTGTTGCTCCAAGAAACCAAAGTCACGAGGTTTACTTTGGAAACAAACCTCTGATTTATCTAGAATAACTCTAAGCCTTTTTCTACCACACGTGAAAAAGGGAGGGGGGGTTGCCATTCTAGTGTCCACCTAATGGGCACAATTCATCACTAGGAGTGGCTCTTCCCCTTATAACAGAGTAATGTGGATAACCCTAGAAAAAGATGGGTTTTCATTTGGTGTTTGTTCTATTTATGCACCTAATGACCACAAGGAGAGATGTGGACTCTAGCAATGGCTTGTTGGGCTGAAAAATATCCCATGGATTGTGGGAGGCGATTTCAATATGGTAGAACAGAGTGAGGACAAGTGGGGGGGAGTTAACATGGCCTGGAAAGGTAATGAAAAGCATTTATGCTAAGATGTAAGAGCAAGCTTAGGCTAGCAGATCCTATGGAAGGCTATAAGAGGTAGTGTAAAGGAGTGTGGTTCACATTGTGTAATGCTCAAAACGGGGGAGGTCAGATCTATTGTAGACTCAATTGGTTTTATAAAAATAAGGATGTCTTCAATTTTTTTCCCAAATGATGATGGTGTTAGGGTACAGGTATATCCTTACACCCTCTCTAATCATCACCCCATCAAAGCGAACCTCTTTTCCTATCATAACCCCTCAATGGTTGCAAGGAAAGGAGGTTTCATGCTTAACACTCACCTTCTAAAGGATACAGATTGGCAAGAGGCCATTGCATCCCTTTGGGAAATAAATAAGTGGATGTTGAAGGATTCATTCACCATCGAGAGATGGAATGCTAATGTAAAGGGTTGGAGGTCCCTCTTTCAAGTGATTGGGAAGAAGTGAGCCCTTGACAACAGGAAAAAAGATAAAGACCTGCAAGATTGTCTCCTTGAGGTTGAAACTAGGCTACAAGAAAATCCTAGTAATGAAAAGTTGTGTAAAGATCTAATACTGACCAAAGATAGTCTGAGGATTCAGGCTCACAAGGTAAGAGGGAAAAGGTCAGGGCAAAGCTGAATTGGCTCAATTGTGGGGACAAGGGATTAAAATTTTTCTTCAACTATCTAAGGGAAAAGAAAGTAAAGGAGCAGGTGGGTCAAATCTGGGATGATACTAAGCTTTGCACCTCTCAAGAGGTCTTGACTCAATTTCATTCCTTTTTCAAAGGGTTGTTCACCTCAGAAAGTGGGGATGAATAGGGTCAAAGGGCCAAATCCCTCATTAAAAGTATCATACTGAAAAAGATTAGGGAGGAAGACTACACCAAGTTAGAATTTGATATCACCAAAGGTGAGATAGTAAACACAATCATGTCTATGAGTAATGATAATTCCCTTGGATGCGATGGACTTCCTATGGAGTTATATAAAGTGTTTTTTGAGTGGCTATGTGATGATCTCTTCAAAGTTTATAAGGAGGCCTTAGATAAAGGATCACTGGGGGAATATATCAATAAAGGAATTATTAAACTCCTCCCAAAGGGTGGGGATAAGACCCTACTAAAAAACTGGAGACATATAACCTTGTTGAATGTATCTTACAAAATTCTTTCCAAAGTAATTGCTTCACAGTTGGCCAATATTTTGCCCAAGCTCATAAAAAACACTCAAATTGGAAAAAGGTAGGTATATCCTAAAGAATCTCATCACAAGCTAGGAATCTTTGGAATGGGCTAAAAACTCCAATCAAAACTAAACAATGCTTCTTCTAGACTTTGAAAAAGCAAATGGTAGGGTGGAGTGGGTTTTTCTGAGGATAGTCCTTCAAGCTATTGGTTTTCCTAGCAAATTTTGTGGCATGATTGACACACTTCTGAAGGATGCCACAACACAAATAGATGTCAATGGTACACTAATGGAGAAGATCTCTCTAGAAAGATCTATCCATTGGGGCTATCCCTTGGCTCCCGCCCTCTTTGTTATAGCTTCAGATGCACTCTTCTATGTCTCGAGGGACAAACATTCTCCCCTAAGATAAAAGGGATATGTCTTCCAAATTGAAATGAACTAATAAGTGTGCAATTTTCCGATGACACTTCCATATGTGTGGACCTTGAGAAAGGAACCCTAGATTTTTTAATGTTGAAACTTGATCTCTTTTGTCATGCCTCTCGAGCTAGGCTCTCCAAAGCTAAGTCAACCTTTCTGGGGTGGAAGGAAAAACTGCCAGATTGGTTGGAGAGATGTGGGTTTCAATGGGGGGGGTCCCAATAAACTAGTGAGATATTTGGGGATCCCCTTTGCAGTATGCCCTAACCTCAAGGAAATGTGGAATTGGATCAAGTCAAAAATTGAGAAAAAACTAAGCGGATGGAATAGACAATATCTCTCTTTGGCTAGCAGAATTCAGGTTTGCCAAAAAATCTTCTTCCTACAACATATACTTTGCCTTTGTATGGTTATTCAACAACCATCAAGTCAATGACATCTAAAAAAGGATCAGGAACTTCATGTGGTCAGATGGGAAAGGAAAGAAAAAGAGACACTTAGTTAAGTGGGATCGATGCTATTTGAGCAAGATGGATGGGGGCATTAGGCTGAAAGATATCAGGTTACAAGGGGTCACCCTAGTGGCCAAGTGGATTCTTAAGTCTCTGGAAGGTAGTGAACCTTGGAAATTCTTGGTGAGAAACAATATCATTCAAGCAGTGCCCAAGTAGGCTAAGACATGGAAGCTTCTTCCCCTGGGTGACATCCTCCTCAGTAAGCACTATATGGTTCCGATTGGATTCATTGTCTTTAAAAGCCTATGGAAGGCATGGGAACTAACAAAGCATTATGTTCACTATAAAACAGGTAACATAACACTCAAAAAAATATGAAATGTCACTCTCACAGCTCCATCTGATGGACCCTGGAACACAATGGTAAAACTCTTGCCCTACTACAAGGCTGCTCTGCTAAAAATTGGTATAAGAAAGGAATTAAATCCTTTGTTGATATCTTATCTAATGGGAACCTCAAAAGTTGGGATAACCTTCGAGAAAGTTTTGATCTACCCGACTCTAATTCAAGAACCTACTCTACAGTTCTAGAAGCCTGCAGAGATGCATACTTTCCTAGGAGTGTGGAGAAGGAAAGTAATATAGCTAATATTGTTGCTTGGAAAGATGGCTTGGCTCTTAATTGTATTAAAGCTAAAAAAATTACAATGATCTTGTTAATAATGATTTAATTATTGAGCATGTAAATAGATGTTGGGGCAATGCACTAAATGCAAAAAGAATGGCAAAAAAACATCTACTTTGTTTGGCACAACTCCATGGTGCCCAAAAAGGCATGTTTTAGATGGTTGGTCCTTTTACAAAAAATTCCTTTCAAATCTAATTTCATGGATGTTGGTACCTACAACATTTGTAGGTCTCCAGAATCAGTTAGACACATTCTATTTGACTAGTTTTATGCTCAAGAAATTTGGAATTTATTCTATCATAAATAGAAAATCTAGAATAACAGTGGTAAAATTATTTGGCAAGATGTTCTTTTTTGTGATATTAAGATCAATTCTAAGTGTAAGTTATTTTGGCATTATTTATCTAATGAGATCATGTGGCATATCTGGAAAGCGAGAAACGATGATAAATTTAAGGGAATAAAGAGGGTACTTACTGTGTCATTCAAAAGACTCACTTGTGCTACTATTGTATTGCAGGTCTTAATTCACTAAGAAATTTCAATGGAAAGGTTCATGAGGTTGATTAGAGAAGGCTCAACAATCATTAAGAGGGAGGTTAGATGTGGCCATGCTTGTCGTCTCAACCTAGAGGAGGAGAAAATCTTCAGGAGGGCTTTTGATGAGCTCTAAAGAATAGTGAATGAAGCAGTTGTGCCTAAAAGGCAAAGAGGCCCACAACAATTGAACCCCCAAGGAGAAGATATGATAAATACAAATGTTGGAGGCAGAAGAGGTAATGTCGAATGATCAAGCATTTGTGTACAAGCTCATTCAGGACGATACCGAGACTATCAATGGTGGTGGTGATGACCAGTAAGCAGAGCTCCAACAATTGTCATTAGTCAAAAAAAGTCTTTTAAAATATTATGTATATAATCTAGGCATATAATGTGTACATTTGGAAAAATGACTATAAAGGTTCCTTTTGCTTATATCAGGCAAAAACTAAAATATAGCACAGTATACAGTATACAATGAGATATTTTTTGCAATTCATATGTAAGCTGATCCAAAAAGATGATCTACACCAATAATGTGTAAATGTTATTATACTATAATCAATACAATAATAATAATAATTATGTTAACAAATGATTGCTCTTCTCGACATTTTGATAGACCCATAATAATTGAATGCTTAATCTTAATTAGATGAGATAGTAATATGTCAACACAATCATTTTCAACATAACAAGTGGTTATTAAGATAAAGCAATAATTTAAGAAACTAAGTATTGTGCTCAAAGATTGAAATAAGCACATTTAGAAAATTTGGATGCATGGGAAATGAATGCACAACTAATGCATAAATTCTACTCTTCCTTGCTACTCTTGAACACAATTGACCTAATTACCAAAACTTATGATATACATAGTTTTTATGGTTGTGACTATAGTAGAATCATACTCCAATAACTTGGATTAATCTTGAGAAATCATAACCCAGCCCATATGTCATACTAGTTCCCTTTTTGGCTAGATTTTACACTTGAGAACTAAACAATAAAAGCATAGGAAGACTACAAATTTGTGTAAAGTTAAGACTATGGCACTTTTGTTTTTCTTTTTAGGTTGAAATATGAATAAACACTAAGTATATTAAATAAAAAAAAATTACATAAGAAAAGTAGTACCACATAATGTGATAATGGCTTGCAAAGAACTAATTAAAATTGATTGAAATTTATTAATACTTGTCATAGGCAATACTATTGCAATGATATTTTTGTTAGCTAGTTATTAATAAGTTGTTTTTGAACCATTTTAAAATATATATATTCTCTTCAAATAAAAATTAGTTTTCCTAAAGTGAACATGTAAAATATTTTACTTTATAAATTTTAAAAATTATCTCAAGTATGATTGGCTAAAAAGTTTGGGGTGTTATGAACAATTTTTTAAGAAAAATTAAGGTGAACTATTGTTCTGTCATCCTTTTATGAATTGATTTTAATTGTTAATATATGAATTATCTTTTATAAATTGAGATACAAATAAATAAATTATAGGGAATGAAAGAATTGAACTTGCTTATATATGCATTATCTTTTATGAATTGAGTTACAAATAGATAAACTATAATTAGAATATAGGTATGCAATTGCTTTTCATTGAGCTAAAATTAATAATTATTAATATTAATGTGTAATGATTATGTGAAATTTATATTAATATATTAACATTTATAAAATATATTTGTATTTTATACATGTATTTTGTAATTGTTTATTATTATTTCAATTCAAATAACTTTCATGATAATTAATAAATTTATTTCAGTAATAAATGTCTAATAATATTTATATATATTAAGGGCATGAGCCTGTGGTGCATTGGATGAGTGGTGGTGGTGTTGTGCCCATCAGGCTTGAACTGTAGCATTGTTGCTACTGTTGTTGGCGAAAGGGTGGTATTGTTGTTGTGACCACCAGGGTTCAAGTCTCTAAACTTGACCGTAGGTCGTGTCAAAGGACCGCTGTTGAATACACCCCTAATGGAGAGGAAGAAGCTAAGCTTGTGAAAAGGACCAACGTTGAATATACCCCTAATGAAAGAGGAAGGAGCTCGCCATTGTACCAAACATTAGTGTCTAGGGCCCACTCCCTCGTTGGATTGGTGTGCTCACGGGCTTTGTGTGTGTGTGTGTTTTATTAATATATTACTAATATATTTTTATATAAAACTATATCTTTAGGAAATCTTTATGTTTTTACTAATATTATCAATGTTAAATTTTAAAAAATTATAATAAATTTATTTTAATGATAATTCAATAATTTGTTTTTTTAAATAATTTATTAAATGTTTTCTAATAATTTTAAATAATATTATTTAAAATAGAAATATAAATTATATTGAAATTATTTTATAGATCTCAAATATACAATTATAAAATCAATATAACTTATATTTATATTTTTAAATAATATTATTTTATAGGTCTCAAATATACAATTATAAAATCAATATAATTTATATTTATAATAATATTATTAATAGTACACATTTAAAATTGAAAGAAATATATTATTATATTTATTTTACTTTAAAACTATTTATTGATATTTTTCAAAAAATTATATAAGTTAATTTATTAAAAATAATTATCACATGTTCATGTTTTCACTTCTTATAATAAGGGTAACATTAATAAATGCATATACCTACCTTTTTATTCCATTAGGCTAGAAAATAGGCATGGATTATCTACCATTTACATTATAATGATTAATATATTATTAACATAGTTTAAATAATAATTAACATTAATTTAATTATGTAAATATTTTATTAATATATTAAAATTAAGAAAATATATCTAAATTGTATAGTACTAAGCATGCAAAGAATTAATTAACAAAACTAAAATACATAATTAACAAAAAAAAAATACATTGATTTTTATTCACATTAATAAAATTTGCATTTAATTTTTTGCAAACCTATAAAACTATAATTGCAATACTTAAAGACAAGTACTAGTCACTACGTAGCACTTGTTTAATTATGTTGTGTTTAATTTAATGATTAGTGTGTAAAAATCATGTATGTTTCTTCATTTATTCATTTGCATAGTTTTTTATTCTCAAATTTTCAAAATTTGAACATTGATATTCCCATCTATTTAGTTATGACCCAAAATTCATTTGTTCATTGGTTATCCTATACATACTGCATTACTTAATGCCTTTTAGTATCAAGGAGAGTAATTTTCAAATCCAATATTTTAAAAAAAAAATACACAAATATAGTTCAGTTCTGCACAAAAAAGATTAGCTTAATAGTTTAAATCATTGTAACGAAGACTCGCCATGATTCGGCCATGACTCCTCGGCTGAAATCTCCGCTTCATAGCTCGCCGAAGTTCTGGGAGCTCTGACTCTGACACTTCGAAGTCTGTGAAGGCCGGACTCTCATTGGATTCCCTCGGCCGGACTTCGCCAGACTAGCCTCGACTGAGAGAGTCCCGACTTCATGGACTACCAAGGCAAAGAAGAAGTTAAAACACTAAAAAAACATAAAACTAAAAGTTAAAGTTAGTTTTTTTTTGTTCTATATGTTCTCTACAACCCTAAAAGCAACCTCATTTCACTCTTTTGGCAAAATAGGAGGAGAAGAGAGAGTTGTGAAGAAAAATAGGAGGAGAAGAGAGGGCAACCAGCAAATTGTTTAAAACAAAAGCAAGGTCATATATCATTTGGGAAGCTTCATACTGCTAAGGAGGTGCATTGAAAGTTCATTGCTAGTGATTGGGAGGAGTTTGCATTGCATTCCAAGCCAAATCTAAGAGGTAAGTTTGATTTTAACGGTTTTTTTTGTTTTTTTTTAACAAATAATTCATTGTAATTTGTAAAATCATTGTTTTTAAATTATTATAGTTTGCATTTTTATTTACAAACCTCTACTTGCAACTTAAATAATTTTATAAACTCCTACTTGTTATTGCAGCCTACATTCATTTGCAAAAATCAAAGCCATATTATTATTTTCACAATGTCTCAAAACCCCAAATAAAAGACTCTCGCTGAAACATGTCAAATCTTTCCCGAATGAAAATAGGAGAAGCAAAATGTAAATACCGCAAAACAATATATCATGGAGGCATAAACAGATTGAAATACCACCTTGCACGCATACCCATCCATGATGCAGTGGGCTGCACCCTAGCACCTATTGAGGCTGTTCGTGAAGTGCAGGTGCAATTAGAAAATTTTGAAAGGCGAAAATAAATTAGAAAGAGACAGAGGGAGGAGTTGGCAGGTGTTGGAGTTGGACAAGGACTTGGTGCTGTTGGAGATGCTTCTTCCATGCCTCCATACTGTCCTAGTGCTAGTGCTTGTGCTAGTGCTTCTGCTTCTGCACCATCTATTCCTATGCGTACTCCTAGTGCTAGTGGCACTGCTACTGCTAGTGGTAGTAGCAGTATTAGTATTGGCCCTAGAATTCGTAAATCTAGGGTGGACTCATATTTTGTACAACGCACTACTCCTGGTTCCTAAATCACGCTTGAGAGCATGGGTTGGGAACAAGGATGCACACGCAGCAAAAAACACTGCGCACTTTTGGTACTCATCGCTAATTCATTCTCCATGTAGCTGTGTAATTTTTTCGCTTAATTGTTTTAAAATTTATATTTAAATTTTATTGTTTTAGAATTTAGATGTATCTCGCTATCGAATTCAAATTTAAAGTTAAAAACTTAAATCTTTTCATTTTATGACATGTTTTAGGTCTCCTTTTGGCAAAACATGGTTGATGCAATAACCATATGTGGGGTGGGGTTCAACGCCCCTAGTGAAGATGAATTAAAGGGCCCACTTTTGACTCAAAAGGTGGCGGATGTGGGAAAGCAATAATTAGAGGAGCAGCTGCAGTAAATGGAGGAGGATTATTGCACCATCATGACTCCATGGTTGGACCGATAGGAGAAATAGGGACTGCTGAACTTTCTATTTCCTCGAGGTAATTGTAAATTTCTACTCAATACATTGATATTTGAATTTGATTTAGCGATTAATAATTTAATAAGGCTGATTTAGGTTTTTAATTTATTGAATAATTGGTAATTTGGTTTTGCTTATTTTTTTAGGTGACACTGTCTTCATAAAGTCCATTGATGCTTTCGCCCAATTCAAAAATTCCACATACCTATGTGAGGCTATAGAGGAGGTGATAGCCGATGTGGAGGAAGAAAATGTAGTGCAAGTGGTGACAGATAATGCAGCAAATTATGTTGCTACTGGTAGATTATTGATGGAGACGCATCCAACTATATTTTGGACTCCATGTGCCGCCCATTGCATTCACCTCATGATGGAGGATCTTGGCAAGCTCCCATGGATAAAAACATGTATGGAATCAGCTAAGAAACATTTGCAAATTTGTTTACAATCATGCATGGGTGCTTAACCTTATGAGGCAATACACGGGGTTGAGGGAGTTGTCTCGTCCTGGCATCACTCGGTTTGCATCATATTTTATCATGTTGCAATCCTTGATTCGGTCAAGGGCACCTTTGAGGCGCATGTTTGCTAGTGAGGAGTGGTTTTCCTCTCATCCTTTTCTACAAGCACTGCAAGGATTGCTGTGGCTGATTGCATATTTGATGAGGCAGGGTTTTGGACACCAGCAGTTGAGATTGTGAAGGTAACATTTAATTCTTTATTATGTTTTAATTTTAATCATATTATCTTACTTTTATTTGTTCATTTTCATTGACAGCCACACTTCTACTATTTGTGAAACATGTTTGCACTTTGCGCTTATTGAGCCCCTTGCTAGCCTCCCACGAAGTTGCAGATGGGGAGAAGCCCGGTGAATGGGCTACATATATAAGGAGGGCATGGATAGGGCCAAAGAGGCCATTAGGATCACTTCATGGTGTAGTTGATGATGTACAAGTATCGTATTCCATTTGGGAGATCATTGATAGGAGATGGCAAAACCAACTCCATAGGCTCATCCAGCCTCGCGATGTTTCCTAACCGCCTTCCACTTCCGCCGTGATCTCCATGCAGATAGAGAAATTCTTAGTGGGCTCTACTCGACAATAGAGAGAATGTTGCCCACTGTTACTACACAGATAGTGCAGGAGATAGATGCCTTCACTAAGGCACGAGGAGACTTCTTTGCACGTTAAATGTGCAAAGATAGTAGGGCAACATTAATGCCAGGTAAAAATATATTTAAGGCCATAATTTTCATCTTTTTATATTATAATTTATTATTAAATGTTGAACTTGAACTTGAAACTTGAAATGAGATTGATTTTGTTTCTTTTTCTCATCTCAGATGGATGGTGGGAGATGTTTGGTTCTAATACACCGAACCTGCAAAATGTTGCCATACGAATATTGAGCCAGCCATGCATTTCATCCAGTTGTGAGCGCAATTGGAGTATGTTTGAGCACATACACTCCAAGAAGCGCAATAGATTGATAGTGAAGAGGATGAATGACCTGGTATATGTTCATTACAACCTTTGGCTCAGATATAGGAAGGTTTTTGACCACGACAACACCCTGATCTGTTTAGAGGAGGTTGATCCACGCACTGGAAAGTGGATCATCGGTGGCTGCACGCAATTTTAAAGTGACGAGACCTCGATTGGGTGGACCAGGCAGAGAGAGAGGCTTAGGTTGTAGCCATGGTTGAGGAGGAGGCTAGAGAATGAGGAGACATAGCTACTGGTGGTGAGAGTGGTATGGGGACTCAGACATAGGCAGAGACTATGGCTGTAGTTGCAACATCATCCAGGTCCTTTAGACATCTTCATAGGAAGGATGCTGGCTCCACTATGCCATAGGCATAGAGTGATAGACTTATAGCTATTGTTTTGATATTTCATATTTGTATGGAACATTTTATGTCATGGATTTCATATTCCATGAGTTTTGTATACATTTGACTAATTTAATATATCAAAGTATGTTATTTCCTTTAGCAGCGCAACAACAATTTGTGTACTTTATACTTATGTGATCATTGTATGGCTTGTGTATGTGATCAAATTTGCTTTTATTTGTGTTGTATTCAATAAAGTGGTGCTTGGAACAAGTTTTAAATCTTTAAAAATTCTAATTTTCTAAGTCCTTTTCTTTAACTTTTTTCATTTTGCCGAAGCCCTCAACAGTCCGAGTCCGGAAGCCGAAGTCAGCTGAAATGAGTCAAATTTTAGCCGTAGTCCGGTTTGTAGTCCGAAGTCTCGTGAATTCATGGTTTAAATGATCAATTATGTAGTTGAAGAAGCAGTCTTGCCTAATATGGAAGTTGCTCACATGAATCAAATAAGAATTACTGATTCACATTCACTCTTAACGTCAGATGAGAACATATGGTGACTAAATGAAAGTTAGTTCATGTTACCAAAATATTAATTGTTAGCAGCGAGCTGCTTAGTTTTAAACAGTAATTTCAAGCTCAATACAGATTATTTCAAATATGATCAACTTACTGCTCGTGGAGTATTGCTCAGTCAACAAATATTTCAATTGGACAACTCAAAACATTATTACAATATTATTTCAATGGGATTTCAAGATCCCCCTAATTAGTTTTGGAAAAAGGGACATGGCAATTGGGCACTTGCAAGAGAGCAATATTACTTGTCCAACACCTAGTGGGTGAAAATCCTACTAGTAACTAGACATTCACTATCTTTCAAATATATTCAAATAAAATCTAGGATTAGAAGTGCAAGATCCCTTATATTATTTTGATGTTTCCATTTTGTTATCA
>VDFB02346532.1:0-12194 GCA_007258455.2 Sequoia sempervirens
TAGAAAATACATTATTCTTTATCATTTCATTCAATTTTTTAGGAAAAAAAATCTAACTTCGGGTGAGGTAGAACCAAATCTAACGGAACAAAAGAAAGACTTAGGAGAAAAAAAAAACTCCTAAGACCCAAACAAACAACCAAAGGCGATGAAAGCAAAAGAAAAGGGACATTTTGTTCCAAAATAAAATGGGAAATGATTATGTAAATCATAACGGATCCTATTTTAGATTTGGACTTTAGTAAGTTTGTTTTGCAAATCTAACTAAGTCAACTTAGTTGAGTAAGTGCTCACTAAAGTTTATGAATCATTGCTACAATAGCATTTTCTGAAGCTCTTACAACACCCTCTACAACAGTCTTGGATCTTACAACTATCTTTCTCTCCCTCTTTGCAGCTCCTTTGGCTCTCGCATGTATCACCCTTGTCTTGTACTTGTGAGCATCCTGGGATTCCATATCCCCTATCTGTTGCATCTCTATTTTCTGATACAAGTTCTCCTCGAGTGGGGATTGCTTTTATCACCTCTTTTGTGATACAGGTTATCCTCCTCGATTGGGGTTTGATTTTATCACTCATGCTTGGTGGTGCCGGTTTTGCTTTCACCACATGCTTTTTATTTCAGTTCATTTCTCTCTATCTGGCTATCCATGGAGGTGGGAACACCAAAATGGGGGTTTGACTGAGGAAAACCCCTATACAGCCCCAACACTTTCTCCATATATCATGCATGCATGCTTTGAAGACATTCATTTGTTGGAGGTTTCATCATTTGCTTGGTTGTAAGAATTTCCTTTCTTCTCCTTATCTTTATCATCCATTTCACTTTATTTTAGCTCTATTACATTCTGCTACTTTATCGTATTCTTTCAATTCTGAGCAATCAAATTTCTAGCAATTTTCTTGTGATAAAATTGCTTTCGGATTACGTATGGATGCGGTGCGCCGAAGATTCGGTATGTTGCATTGTTGTCCTAGACCCTCACTTTTGCTTTGGTGGGGCTTGTTAGTTTGTCGAGGAAAATATACATGATCTACTCTTTTGATTAAAGAAACTTTCAACGCGTTGTTCCTTGGGGTAGTTTAAAAGAAGTTAGCCTCGTGAGGCTCGAATAGAAGATAACTTTCGTGAGTAGCGAATCCCCTTCTCTACATTTGAGTCAATACAGCGTGAAGAAAATTTTTTCTAAAAAACTAGAAGATTTATTTACCCCTACTTGGCAGGGTCATAACTTTTGACTCAGCGCTCATAATTCATACCTCAAATTCCGCTTCGAAGACCTCAAATTCCACTTTGAAGACCTCAAATTCCGCTTCGAAGACCTCCGAAAATGAAAATTACTAGAACCTAGAAAATATCGAAAAAACTATAAAATATAGATTCTCGGTTTTTCTTAGTTTTGTCATCAAAATGAATTTAATATCTTTTTTTATTAGCTCAGTATCTAATTTTGTTCAAAATGTTAATGATATTCCATTTCATGCATGTGATAGTGACTTGGCTTTACCCATGTCACTTGGTATCTTTGATCCTTCTCAAGAAGTTCCTCTTGCTTCAGAGGATATTTTGTTGCAAGAAGATGAAATCCTTGATACCTTTCTCAATGTTACTCTACCTTCTATTCGCTCGAATGCACTCTCTTTTGGAGATGATGCATTTGTGAATGATGAATCTCCTCTCCATTCCAATGCACTCTCTTCTAGAGATGATGTGTTTGTGAATGATGAATCCTTTCATCCCAATGCACTCTCTTCTAGAGATGTTGCATTGGTGAATGATGAATCTCATATTTGTTTTGATGTACTCTCCTCTAGAGATGATGCATTAGTGCATGACGAATCTACTTCCACATTTAATCTTGTTTGGATAGATGTTGAGAATCTGTCTTCAAATAATTATCCTAATAGTTGTGATGATTTTGTAAATGTAATATATGTCTTTGTTGCCCCTCAAAGGCCTAAGAGACCAGTCATTTACGTGACTCCAGCTAGTCCTTCTCCTAAAAGTATTTGTTCTATTGATGGTGTTCCATTTGACAGTGATTCCCTTGATCTTTCTAAGTCTCTCTCTTATAGAGTGGTAGCCCATACTTATGAGAATAGTATGAATAAACAACCAAGTCTTCCTTTAGCTCCTAAACCTACAACTAAAGCACCTATTGATCATGATATTATCGAGAAACTATGGGTTCCTTTGGACTAAGATCTCATTGTGGGACTTGCTTTAGTTTGCTCCGGTTTACCAAGGTATGCTTCAGGAAGCCTTGCAAAAGATCCTCTTTCCTTCTTTCGCTAGGCCAATGGACGTTGATGCATTGATAGCTCATATTCATGCAGATTCACCAAATATTATGTTCTATCCATAGGAACTCCCACCTCTGGAAATATAGAAGCAAGAAGATCCTCTAATGATTATAGTTAACATTAATAAAATTGGAATTAGACATACTCTCATTGATGTTGGTTCGACGCTCAATGTATGTAGCATTGATCTATAGCCTAAGATTAATATTGATCCATCTTCTCTTAATACTTCTTATGTTGTCATTCGTGGGTTTGATAAAGTCAGTTGAAAAACCCTAGGCACGCTAGTCTTGCCTTTGAGGTTGGGACCAATTATTTTACCTACCCTTGTATATGTTATGCTAGAAAAATTACCATATAACCTTCTTCTTTGTAGATCATGGATTCATGTTATGGGCCCAGTTTTGTCTACCTTGCATAAATCTATTAAGTTCATTTGCAATAATCGACTAGTCACAATTAAGGCTGACCCTGAGGCTATGCACTTATGTGAGATGGCAGCTGTTGGTCAAGTTTCAGTTGTGCTTACTCTTATTCCTTCATTTTCTTCTAGTGTTTCAATGTTTACTCCAACAATACCTACTACAAAGGATACTCTTGAGATAGATGTCCCTAATGAAGATCCTTCTGAAGCAAGGAGTCCTAAGTCTGCTCCTAATTCTTCTCAAGAAAATGCATGTCTTGGTGTTGATTGGGGTTCTCTAGACTTTACATATTCCTTTATTAGGGAATATAAACTCGACCTGATCCACTTAGACCTTCCAATAACAACATCCACACTCGCTATCAAAGATGATTATTCTTCTGTATCACGAGATAGTAGGAATGCAAATTGTAATGTTCTTAGTGTTGATCCTCCTTTTGAGGAATTTGATCACACTTATGTTAGGGAGGTTAATGTTGGTAGTCCTATCAAGAAGGATGATGGAGATCCCGTAGAGGAGTATGAACCCTGTTGCCGGAATGATAATCTCCATGTAGATCCTCCATTATATGTTATCTTCGTGTCTTCTTCCTATGAGAAGTTGAGTCTTTCTCCACAAGAGAAAGGGTTGCTTCCTACTCCTAATCCTCTATCTGAGCAAGAGCGTATTTTGTTGTCACTTCTAAAAGCCCGCTTAATCACTCTTCCTTCTCCTACACGTAAGAAATTTCACGAGCGTGATAAAGAAGAACATTCTCTCTATGCATACCATCGAGTGCTTGGTCATTCCACTAGCGAATGTAAGGCTTTGAAGGATAAAATACAACTTTTTTATTTAGATGCCATCACTCATGTATTTGATAATGCACCTGCCTCTTCTTCAAATGACAAGTGATATCGAGGTTTACCTCTATCCTATATTTTCTAAGTATCTTGCATGGTTCTCCTCCCCGTATGTTGGGGGTAGTGATAACGTGTTTTGGAGATGTGTGTCCTCGTAAAGGACCCCTCTCTTCTCTATGTATTTCAAATGAAGATCTTCCCTTGAGTGGACCCCTCTTTCTTTTGAAGGGTTCCCGAGGGACCCCCTTTGAAATTCTTTTCTTTCAAATAAATTTTGGCGTCTAGCTTGGGGGCAACTTGACTAGACCACCGGCTTCTCAACAAGCGCATCCTTGAGAGGAACCCTCTTATTTTGAAGGGTTCTTGAGATTGCCAAAGCTTTCCAATTAGGTTGGCCAGTGTTGTGACTATCCTCTTTGTTTTGGCATGTTTTATCTATGGATTAACATGTGTAAGCTTTGTAGATGTGCCTATGGGTGGATTTTGACTCTATGGAGTCCCTTTCCTTTAGTTTCCTCCATGTGAGATATCTTGGGGATACTACCTCCTGAATATGTGGGTATGTGAGGGTGCTTCCTATAAGCTTCCTGTCGCGAGAGATATTGATGGTGGCTCCCTGCAGTTTTCTTGGGTCTATAGGACTTTCTTTGGGTTTCCTCCCATGTAGGAAGATCTTGGGGATACCTCCCTCTGATTCCTATGGGTGCTATGGCACTTTCTGGGTATCCTTCATGTGAGAGATCTTGGAGGACACCTTCCTTGCAGGAGTCTGAGGCTGTGAGGTCTTACATTCTTAAATTCCTCTCTTCTCTACTCTTTTTGTACATATATTGGATCAAATCTGTATCCTCTTCATCCTATGTATATACCCTTCCTCTCTTCATTCTAGAGTTCTTTTGTATTTGGGGAAAATGAATGGTACTGAGATAACCTTTTACATTGAGGTCTCTTTCACTTTGCTGACTCAAATCCTTTAGTGGATTTTTATGTTCTAACATTGTTGTCTGGTGCAGGTTTTCCTTGTCTAATGCATTGGTTTTGCAGGTCTTCAGTCTGGGGGCATGCATCTGTTGTTCGAAGGGTTACATGCTTCCTCTATAGTATCCTTTTGGCATATGATGTTATTTATGTTTAATAGACTTCCTTTAGTGTGCATATTAGCATAGATTCATATGCCCGCTAAAGTGGGGGAAAAATGTATAGTCGTAAAATTGCACCCCTTGCAATTTCACATGCATTCTCTCATCTACTTTAGTGTCCACTCCCTTAGCATCTTGTGTAGGCTTATTTTATCCTTGCATCAGCCTTTCCCCCCCTTAGGATGCTCAACACCCCTTTTCAACATCTACCCTTGCGTTTCAGCTTTGCATCAAACTTTGTGATTTTCTTGTTTGTGTCAAGTTGTAGCATGATGTGTTCGGACACTAGCATGCCTCACAAACGTCTTTCCACCACGCTAGCATCCTGAGATGCTTCAACGCTCAAACAACTATATCTGAGCATGTTTTCCACTTGTCCTCACCTTTTGTCAATGGTAACGACCCAAGATGCCTTGTAACAGTTAGAGAAACTTATTTTCCCTCATTAAATGTTATTCTTTCAATTCATTTGTCTCTCTAAATTCTAGCTTCAATCCTATTTTCTCCTCTTCTTCTCCATCTTAACATTCTCCCATCTTGCTCTTTCTTGCACAACTCCATTGCTTGCTACAACGACATTTTATCAAGTTCTTACAACACCCTCTACAACACTCTTGGCTCTTGCAGCTATCTTGCTCTCCCTCTTTGTAGCTCCTTTGGCTCTCGCATCTATCTCCCTTGTATTGTACTTGTGAGAATCCTAGGATTCCATATCCCCTATCTGTTGCATCTCTATTTTGTGATACGGGTTCTCCTCCTCAAGTGGGGATTGCTTTTATCACCTCTTTTGTGATACATGTTCTCCTCCTCGAGCGGGGTTTTCTTTTATCACTCATACTTGATGGTGCGGGTTCTACTCCTGAGTGGGTTTTTCTTTCACCACACACTTTTTCGATTTCAATTCATTTCTCTCTATCTATCTGGCTATTTGTGGAGGTGGGAACGCCAAAACGGGGGTTTGACTAAGGAAAACCCCTATATAGCCCCAACACTTTCTCTAGATATCACACATGCAGGTTTTGAAGACATTCATTTGCTGGAGGTTTCATCACTTGTGTGGTTGTAATCATTTCCTTTCTTCTCCTTATCTTTATCATCTATTTCACTTTATTTTAGTTCTATTACATTTTGCTACTTTATTGTATTCTATCAGTTCTGAGCAATCAAATTACTAGCAATCACTTAGCTATTTTCTTGTGATAAACTTGCTTTCTAGTCCATACAGACACCAGTGCACCTAAGAGAAACTAGTGTGTCATGTTGTCATCCCAGACCTGCACTTTCGTCCTTTGACCGAGAGCTTGTCAATTTGTCCAGAAAATCTCTATGATCTGCTCTTTCTGATTATGAAACTTTCACGATGTTCCTTGAGGTAGTTTAGGGAAGTTCGCCTCGTGAGGCTCTCTGAATGAAGAGAACTCGTGAGTAGCAAATTCCCCTTCTCTACAATTACATTTGAACAAATACCAAGAATCCAAAACAAAGCACCTGATGCAATGGCTACAATTGGATCTCTCTTGGATATTCCTAATAATGCATCGCAATATGAGTTCTTGTTGGAAAAATTATTGATCCCTGCGTTCGATGTACCTAAAATTGAACTTGTGTGTGAAATTGTTGGTCTTGAATCTCCCTAGTACAAAGACATTTACAGTTACTTGCCTAACCAAATTACCCCCTAGACTTGTCCCTCAACCAACGCAAAACCTTTATCCAACAAGCATCCAAATATGCCATCATAAGAGATAGCGTTTACCGCCATAGCCTAGATAGTACCCTCCTCTGATGTCTCAACTCAAGTGAAGCACGAATAGTCTTACAAGAGGTACATCACGGTATATGTGGAGCTCACTTTGTTGGTCCAACCCTAACTGAAAATCTCATGAGGAAGGGATATTATTGGCCTACAATGGAACACAATGCCTATCACTTTGTGAAGAAATGTCACTAGTGTCAGATTCATGGAGATCTTATACATGTGCCAACTCAGGAACTATAGTCGCTTATGTCACCATGGCCATTATCTCAGTGGGGAATCGACCTCGTAGGAAAGATCCATCCCACCTTTGCAAATGGACATAAGTTTAGCCTTGTCACTATTGAATACTTTACAAAATGGATTGAAGCCATCCCGATGACCTACATTACTAGAAAGCAGATAGCCAAGTTCATCTTGAATTACATCATATGTCGCTATAGTATCTCGTAATCCATCATTATAGATAATGGTTGCCCTTTTAAGAATTAGGATGTTTGTGAACGTTGTGAAAATTTTCATATCTAACACCATTTTACTACTCCATATTATCCCCAGGGTAATGGCCAAGCTGAGGCATCTAATGAGACCATCCTGAAAATCTTAAAGAAGACTGTCAATGACATTGGTTGTGGTTGGCACCTCTAGCTCAATCTTGCTTTATGGGCCTACTGTACCAGTGTCCACACTCCTATAGGAGCCACACCATACTCCCTTTTCTATAATTCTAAAGCCATACTTCCAATAGAGGTCAAGTTACCATACCTACGATTCTCTATGCAAGGATTGATTGATCAAGAAGAATATCGTGTATCCCGTCTACATGAGCTAGAGTTATTGGATGAAAAGAGACAAAATGCTTTAACACATTTGCAAGCATATCAGAATCATCTTTGATGTAGCTACAATAAGAAGGTCTGACCTAGAAGCTTTGACATTGGTGACTTAGTCCTAAAAGAAAATTCGAAGAATCAAGTAGAACGAGAAAATCCCAAAAATTTTGAACCTAATTGGTTGGGCCCATATATTGTCACAACATCATATGGATCTGGAGCTTATCAACTTTCTACTCCTTAAGGAGAACCATTGTTTGAGCCCATCAAAAACATGCACCTTCACAAGTACTACACTTGATTCTCAGAGTATCCCTTTAAAAAGTTTAAAAACACAAAAAATTAAAAAAAATTAAAAAAAAATAGTCACCTTGATGAAATGCTAGCAAACAGGTATCTTGGTGACAGTAGATTTTTTTTTTTAAAATGGAAAAAATAAAAAAATAGTAAAGAGAGAAATAATTCATCCAAAGTGAAAACTTCACTTTGGTGGTGCTTTGGATAGTACCATGGTGAAAACCTAATAGCGGGCACCATGCCTAATCCATTCTATGCTCACTCCATCTACTATCCACATACTAGTCATCCGCTTTTTTTACATCCGCTAATAGGCGTTATGCTATGAATTGAAAGGAACGTTTAGATTTTAGGTGTCATGCGCTTTCTAAGATAATCCTTTGCATCCATTGTTGATCCCTGGCAGCAATAAGTTGGTACATATGCATTTGGGGAAATTCTATGACTTGCATATTCATAGGAAATAACCCGCATGGCGCTCGGCACCGAACATCAAAATCAAAATCCTCGAAACATCAAAATCGCAAAACGTAGAAATCAAAATCATAAAACATCAAAATCCAAAAAATCTTAAAAACATCAAAGTCCAAAAATCGTAAAACGTAAAAATCCGAAAAATCCTTAAAACTTCGAAATCCGAAAACATCAAAACTCGGGTCTAAGTCTGAGTTTGAGTCAGTTTTTGTTAGTAGCTGGGTTGAACTATGTTGTCTCTACACATTTTCTATGTAGGAAAGGCTCATCTTCACTGGGCCCCTGATACATTAGGTCAGTCTTTTTAGGTTTTCCAAATAAAATCATGGCTCAGACTTTTGTCAAATAGAATAAAGTCAAGTCATGTCGAACTATGAGGTCTCTATGTGTATAACGTAGGCAAGGCCCATCAATCGATATGCCCCCAAGGCCACCTAGGTTATTCCTTTAGGTTTTTTCGAGTCCGGTCTTGTTCTTGGTCCAAAAGCAATCATCATTTAAACCAAATCATGAATCAATAGGGAAACATAACCAACAAAATCTTTCATCTTTAATCAATCAATCATCTTATTGCCAATCAACTGATCTAGTCATTGATCTTGTATTGGAATGGGGCATTATGTCATTTGTCTCATTCGGTCCTATCTCTTGTCTTTTATCAAGATTTTTCCTTCCTAAGATTAGACTTTGTCTTTGGTCAATTTGGTCATTCACCTTAAGCGGGATATGTCTTTCTTGCAATTAGGTGCTTTATCAACAATGGTCACTTGGTCAACTTTATCAGATGTTTTATTTTCCTCAAACAGGATATGTCTTTCCTGAAAATAGGCGTCGTCACATCGATTGGTCATACCAATCACACTTTATCAAATCAATCAATCTTGTCATCTTGGTCAATTAATCTCACCTTAATTAGGATGTGTCCTTCCTGAAACCAGGTGCAATTAATCAAGTCAACTAGTCAACCTTTTTCAACTTATCAATCAATCCTTGTCAACGAATCCATCAAATTCAGTCATCTTGGTCAACCTAATCAATCATATCAAACAATCTCATCAATATTATTGGCAAACACAGTCTCTCTAGTAAACACTTTGTTGGTCTAGATTTGTCTTATCTTTTGATTGGTTCTTGGTCATGTTACTAGTTACCTCAAGGATTTCCAAAAGGATTTAGAGGAACGATGATGGATCATGACCTCTTTTCTTTGCTTGTTGTGTGTGGTTTGTCTCGAAAAAAAATGACTAGGATAATTGGGTCCTTAGTATGACCTGCAACATTCCTTATATTTTGGCTTTGTCTTTTTGATTGCTTGTCTCTCACAAATGGTCACCTTTAACACCTTGGTCTATGTCATACCATGGTTTTTGTGTTCCATTTGCAATAATTTTGATGCCCAATGATGATAAATATAAAATCATGAAAGTTGGTCCCTTGTCATTTTCTGTCTAACATTCCATCTCCTTTGTCCTTTGTCCTTTTTTGCAATAACATCGATCTCTTATGTGCTAACATTTCTTTCATCCGCATCTTGACAAGAGTCCTGTGACACATAAAAACATCTTGCATACATAATCATGTTAGAATGCATCATAGAAATTATTTTCATCATAGGCAACATTATCATATTAAGTGACATATATCCCCATAAGACAACATAAAAACATAAAGATCATCCATATAGAATTAACATTATAGTGCATTATATTATAAAAAATCATGACATTGCATCATAGTTCATTTCCATTCATCATATTGCATATCATTACATTCCACATCACATTATACCTTATAACATGGCATACCATACTATGCATCACATTTTGCATTTATATTAGACATTCTTAATCATCACATATTGTATCATCATATAAGCATTCCATTGAATTAAATTTAATTGCATTTACATGTTATATCACATTCACAACATTAAGTCATTTTCATTACATTAATTAGTCATACATATCATAACAATATAAACATCCATAATCATGAATGCATCACATTATCACATCATTTCACATCTGTCAAACTAGGTCATGCTGCATTTATCATCCATACATATCATAAGGGGCATAAATATTCATCAAATCATCATAAATGCATAATCACAAAGCATATTAAACCATCACATCATCATATAAAATGCATTAATAGACATCATAACCACAACATGAACATCCATGGCATAACATCATCATAAACATAAAGCATAATCATGTAACACTACATATCATAAACCGCACCCAAAAATCATATCATATATATCACTCAAAAAAATAAGTGTCATGGGTACAATGTCAAGATGTGTCGTAACCAATAAAAATGGAGCTCGCAGGCTTGATAATAAAAATGTAAGTGTCCATATAACATAATACATAAAAAGAGGCCCTAGCCTAAACTACCTTGATCCCCTATCCTCTCTGCGCGGTGACTCTCTAGCCCTATGCTCTGTAGTGGATGGCCTATCATAAGGCGTGGACCATCTCACATCTGAAGTCTCACCCTCGGACCTACTCTGAGAATGCCTTTTTGCGTCCTATTATGAGTCATGCCCTGTGAACCATTGTCAATCTCTGAAAAATGTGGGCTCCATCCTCTCCGATGGTACCACTCTCTCGTAGAGATCCCTATAATACTACATGGATCTGTTGGCCCATGCATACTTGCGAGTGACATCCATGACAGATCCACTACATGTGGTGGTAAAATGAATCATCCTCTAATCTATCTGTTGTTGGCTAATAACAACTAGGTCCCTCTCAGTCTACATAGTGTCCCTCTCAGCCTTAAGGCCATCCCTCTCTGTTGTGATAGTCCTCAGCTCTACCTCTAAGGCTTGTACTTGAGCCTACAATGTGGCTATCCTCTACTCAATAGATCCATCATATCCTTCATCCCCCACCTCCTCTAGCTCATACATCCCCATAATAATCCACTCTCGGAGGACTCTCTCAGCCTCATCCATCTCCACCTCCTCTCCATGCTCATCATGTCCCCCCTCTCCCGTTGCCTCAACATCCATCGCCTCTACATCTGGATGTGCTATCTCCAAAGTGGGCATCTCTGCAAGTTGTTCTCCCTCCTATACCACCACCTCTGCTACTACCCTCACCTTGGGTTGGTCCTCCTCCATCCCCTCTTCCTCTCTGATCAGTGGTAGTTGTCTCACCACCCGTCGTCCTCCATCCCTCCTCCTCCTGTGTCGGTCTCCTCGACCTCCTCTCCCATCTCCCCCATCATCTCCCCACCCTCCTCCATCCTCCCATACACCATCTCCTCTCCTTCCACCCATTTTCCCTCTGTCACCTCTTCAGCCTCTTGGGCCCCTGCCTCTGCACTCTACCAACACTGGTTGTTGTGGATCTATCAATGTTACTGACCTGTGAATCAACCACCAAGTGTCATACTCTGGTGTACTCCCTGCATCAACATTGGTGCCTCTCCACTCCCAATCTAATGGATGTGGGGCATCAATCTCCTGCTCGGTTTTAGTAACAATAATCTGAGGCCCCAATGGATGAACCTCCTAGGAGGACTATTCAAACTCTGTAGTGCCAACTGGAACACTCTGTCTCTCCCTGAACTGCCTTCGAACCCTCTCTGGGAGATACATTTTGATAATGTGTTGACTTTGCATTGTGTGCCCGATAAGATACTTGGGCTATCGACACCACAACAAGTGATCATCCTCTCCAACCCATAAATCACATACTCTATAGGTTCTCCAAATAAAACTGACCAATGTGTCCAACCCATGCCTCTAGTAGCCTACATGCCCCACATGTGTCTGTGTAAGGGCCCCCTGATAAATATATGAATATGGAGCACCGACTCCCAGTTGTCGTACCATTGGAGGTCGAAACACTACTATGTGCTCCCAGGCCCATACTATAACCAATGTCACCCCATAACTCAGACTTTGTCCTCCCATGTAAGCAATATCGTGCAACTGGAAATAAAGCATAGCCAATAGGCATGGCCCCCACACATACATTGTACCAAAATGAACCATTGACCCAAGCACCTCTCCCCAGCCTACTGGGAAACTGTGGCCTCTGGAATCCGAAATCATCACCCCTGCTAGCAATTTGCATAGGATGCAATCATATCTGTCATATCTC
>VDFB02346533.1:0-29521 GCA_007258455.2 Sequoia sempervirens
AAATTTCTAAGCAATGCTCAAGAAATCAAGCTAGTTTGTAAAATTATCCAAGAGATTGTAGAAGATGGAATGAAAATGAGATAGATGCATTTGAAGATCAAATTGGGAGGGAAAGATCCATTCTCGGGTCAGTTGGTCAACATAGAGGTGTTACGCTTCATCCCCAATGGGGAACGCAACATCCCTGCAGATTCCAGAGGCAAGGATCTGTCAAGGACGACAGCGCTCTGCACAGACATTCGCGCACTTCATGCGCATCCCTGACAAAAATTCCCCCATCGACACAAAGGACAAGCATAGAGTGGATGCATTGCAGATGGGTGATGTGAAATTTCTTAGTCAGATTTGATTTTCTAAGGTGGAGGGGTGTAAAAGGGGAATTTGTGAGAGGGGTGCAAATTTTCTCCTATATATTTTTCCCCCACTTTAGCGAGCATGAGTGTCAATGAGTGTTCGGTAAAGTAGATTGAAGAGTTTGGGAATTTTTATCTGAACTGTCAAGGAAGCAGACTGCAATATGGAAAACTTGAAAGCACAGAGCAAGAAAATAACTCCACAGGTACTCTCTCCTAAGGAGGTTCGAACAAAGGACTCTGCAGATCCTCGGAACTACAGAGTTGGACAAAGTACATTGAAGGCTTGCAAACCAACGATGGACAAATCCCGCAGGATGCAAGAGCTTTATAGATCCTCGGACCTGCAAAGAAGGCACCCCCAGGTACTCTCTCCTGAGGAAGCCCAATGTAGGGCACTCCATAGAGTTAGACTAGAAAGCAACTTCACAAGTTCACCTACAAAGCAACATGTTAATCCACAGATAAAACATGTTAAAAAACAAAAAGCAATCACGTAGGCAAACAAGCAGACAATTGAAAATTGAAGGAAGAGCTTTCAAAGGGGTCCCTCAAGAACCCTTCAAAAGAAAAGGGGTCCACTCAAGGGACGCGCATGTTGCAAGTGTAAGAGTATTTTTCGCAAATTGATTCAACATCAAGGAGCCCTTTTGAAAGATGTTCACTTCATCAAGGAATTCAAAAGGAAGAAAGTCCCCTCATGATGGGAAGGTCAGAACTTCGCCTGTAGGAGAAGATGCTTCCTCCTTAGAGGAAGGCTTTTCAAATTCTTTCTTTACAAACCCATGATGAAGGAAAAATATTCCTCTAGGGGTTCTTGTGAAGAATGCAAATTTTTGAAAAAATGTTTTGAAGGGATTTTCAAGAAAAGATTCATTGGCCACCGAATGCATTTCTTGAAAATCAGAGCGACATGATAGCCCCCCCCTTAGGATTGTCCATGCTAAATGCAGAGGCACATGACATCCTAAGGAGAGAAAAGCAAGAATGCAGAAAGTGATGTTGTGGCCCATGGAACATAGCAAGATGTAGTCGTGGTAATGTTGTCACACATGCGAGGGACAACACATGAGCACCACAACATCACAAAACAAGCACGAAAGATAAGAGAACAACAATGTAAAGAAAGACAATATCATCACAAACAAGGGACACAGGGGCAATCTAATATTTTGGGGTCAAAGCTACTTATAAATATATATAAGTATAATAATAGTATATAGATGAACTGTCATCAGCCCCTTACTATATCAGACCATATGAAGAATGCACGAGAAGACAAAATAAAAATAAAAAATTGGGTCAACATGGAAGGGAATCCTAAATGCCCCCAACACTTTGCATCGTCCCCAATTGTCGAAAATTAGTACACATAATAGATGAAGAACGATGCAACAAATAGAGGAAGTTTTATGACACAAAAAACACTCATGTATCTAAGGACCTACAAGGGTGACAAGGGTCATCCAAGAACATACAACGCAAGCACAGGGGAACAAAAACACACACACACACACTCTACTCTACAGATGAAGAAGAAGAACCCCCTACCTCATCAACCAAGAGGTCATTAGCCTCCCAATTTAGATCATTATACGAGGAAGGTGGACAATCCTACAAGGGCCGAATATCAAGGGGGGAACCCTTCGACCCCCCTGCAACAAGAGTCAAGGAAGGAGACTCTTCGGGGTCTCCTCCGCTCAGTTCCTATGGGGTGAAGGTCAGCGACCTCGCAAAGATTGCTGCAAGGGCTAGGACCTCGTCCAAATAATTAAACATGCTCTTCACTGGAGTTCCATGTGTTAATTCAATGGGTGAGGGAGGCGGCACCCAAGATTCACTGCTAGGCTCACAGAGAGACTCAGGAGTAGTGACAAACTCCGGGGATGTCGGAACTTCCTTTGTCACTAGGACGGAACACACTAATGTAGAACCACCTTCCGAAGAAGGTAACCCCTCTTTCGACCCCCTTTACTAGCAGGGCCAACCTCCATCTTTTGCTTCGTCGGGGGATGCGAGATCCCCACAGGCGAGGAAAAAGGCACAAAGGAGGAGGAGAAAACCGTGGCAGACACCACCGAGATGTTCGGCATGTCCACGGGCTTCGAAAATGGCAAGATGTCTAAGAGGGACATCAAAAGAGGCGGCTCGACCGAAGGAGCAATAAACACCTGCACTATTTCGGGTTAGGGTCCTTTATGCTCGTAGTAGGAGTTGGAAGTAGCACCGAGGATAAGGGAACTGAAGCAGAGGAGATAGGAGAGGAAGACGTAGCGGAAGGTGCCAAAGAAAAAATTGTTGACTCCCCCTCCTTCCTCTAAAAAGTGGCCTGCTCAGTGGCCAGAGCCTTTTGTCGATGCTTGCACTCACGTGCAAGGCGATTCCTGCAACTCCAGGAGCTAGAGGCCGAAAGCTAGGAGGGGACAAAAGGCTCCTGCTCGGCCATTGGAGTGTCCATCACAGTTGTCTTTGATGGAGGGAGGGACTCCTGGACAAGAGTAGGAGGGAGAGACTGAGAAGAGGTTGGAACAATAGCCGGGGGAGTGGGCTCCAATGCCTTGGCAGTGAGCCTCTTCCATTCACTACCTTGGGGGCAGGAGCAGTAGGAGGCCACAAAGGCCAAGACATAGAGGACTCCCCACGAGGACCCTTCCCCTTACCATACATGCCAGGACGAGGGCTTGTGGGTAAAGTAGGAAGGTTGAATACTCGAATCTTAGTTTTATGCCAAGCGTGTGCCATCGAACTTCTTAAGTGAAATCCAGGAGTAGTAACCCAAAGTTCTTCAAGAAGGGAGGCAAAGGTGGCACCCTAAGCACGTGCAGAATTCTCCTTTCCCTTTTGAGAGGAAGAGGTAGCCTATTGTTGCACTATCGGGTTAGTCGCTTTCGGTTGTCCTTTGCCCCCAGTTTTGTACTTCACATAGTTCTGGTAAAGCAAGTCCATCCTAGGAGGGAGTGGGCCAACCAGGGCGGGCCAAAAACGATTCAAGGAATAACCCCCACAGAATACCAATGGCTGATTCCAATGTCATGCACAATGTGCATGACACCTTCATGGGAGAACTTTAAACATTTGTGAATAACAGATCAATTCCATTCGTGAAAGCTAGCCATGGAATGCCTAACTTTGTTTTGAATAGATCGGATACTGGAATAACATCAAAAGTTGTATCCACAGCCCTAGGTCCAACTAGGATGGAAAGAGTTATAGAGCCGTATGGCTTAAGAGAGAGACCGTCATGCATACGTATGATAGATTTCGTTTTCTCATATTCCTCCCTCTGTAATGAATTTATCCATAATGTCTCCTTTGTAATAACATTTACTCAGCTTGTGGGGTCAACTACGACTCCTGTCACAATGTTTCCATTGAGGCGAGCAGGAATGTATAGGGGAGATGGCTTATTATTCAAAGGAAAGTCCTACGAGGTGAAAGTCACATTTGGCGAGCCAGTCGCAAGCTGTGGGAGAGGAGTAATCAAAACCATATTAACATACATCTAGGGTTTAGGAGAAACATCAAAGGGATCAATAATCAAGTTCACAGAATGGGACGGAAATGGGTCCGTATAAATCTGCAACTCGCTATTGGCCTTCGCTACTGACTTATCTGTGTTTTGCTTCTTCCCATCGAGACGGATGGTACCGTCATCAATGCAATCCTGCATCTCCTAACGCGGGTGCATGCAACACTCAGTATCATGCCCATTAACATAATGGTACTAAAAAAAAGCATTCCCATCATACCAATTAGGATAAGGCTCCTTCAAAGGTCGAGGTTTTCCAAAGTTATGATCTTATCCTTCAATAACTTTTGTAAAATAGAAGAATAAGATTTAGCTAACTTTGTAAACTTTTTGTTGCAGTTGAGGCTGTGATCATTAGTCATAACAACTACATTCTTAACAACTTTTCCTTTTCCTAAAATAAACACAATAGATTTTCCTTCGAAACTGGAGCACGAGGAAGATCCCCTGAACTAAACCACCGTTTGTTGATACTCATGCAATGCGGCACATAGGTGTGCGAGAGAAGGATACTTCATTAGGGAGAACTTCTCCTGCCAGGCTCGCTGCAGGTTTCCTATGAATACCTTCTGCACATCTGAGTTGGGAAACGGGTACGAAATTTGGGAAAAGAGCACTTGGTACCATGTGATAAAGTCAGTTATCTTCTTATTTTCTCCCTGCTTACATCGAACGAGATCTGAGAAGGTCTTCTTCAGACTGATGTTAGCTTGGAATTGACGAAGAAATTGATTTACAAGCTTGTCAAATGAGAATATAGAATTATCAGGCAAGGAATAGTATCACTCGAGTGTTAAGTCCTTGAGAGATTGAGGGAAGAGTTTTTCCATGAGAGCATCATAATGAAAGAAATCCATACACATGGCATTGAAGGTTGACACATGCATCTACAGATCCCCTTTACCACCATACTTTTCTAACTTAGGAATCTCCATTCCCTGTGGGAAAGGAGTACTCAAAATCATCATCGACAATGGGCTATGTCAGAAGAAAGGTTAGAAGATAGGTTGGGCAGAGGCTTGGGAAAGGCTCGCCAACTGGTTTTGCATCTGGGCCATGTTTTAAAGAAGAGCATTCAAAACAGGGTCTGAAGAGGACAAAGGTCCAATGGAACCTCTTCCAAAACTGTAACTTCCAGAACCACCTCTAGAGCCACCGTTGTGGCCACCGCCAGAGCCACCACCGAAGCCACCACCATAAACTCCACCAGGGCCACCACCACCACCGCTACCAAAGCCACCACCACTCATCCCACCAGAGCCCCCACCACCAGCGGTGTAGGAGGGGTGAAATTGAAACCAAGGGGTATCCTACTTACCTTGACAGTGTTAGGCTTTTGAGAAGCAGAGGAAACACTGATCGAGGGGCCTGTTTTTTCCATGCATATAGATGTGGTAGGCATGGAGATGCCTATTTGTCTTTTGTAGGCATCGAGCACCCCTCCTCAGGTAGTACCCGATCTAGTGTTATACGAAGGGATGGATGCTTTGGTCAGATCCGTAAGGCCACGTAAGAACTCTATACCTGTTTGATCCTTTCCTAACATGTATCTCACCTTGCTAGCAAGTTGGGCGGCTCTTGCCATATTTGGTGCTTTTTCCAAATGATTCACAAGGTCCAACAACCTCTTGTCTAATGCTAACAGGTTTTCTAGAGGAAAATGCACAACGTCATCCTCATCCACGGACGAAGCCGTAGGGGACGCTGGAGGAGTAGGTGTGTGAGTGGTCTCGTCTATGAAACCCATCTCATCTAAAAATCCTGTAGAAAAACCAGTAGTAAAACTATAAGTGACCTTCGTCTTTTCCATTGGTAATTGTCGTAGATTTCTCCTAACAATGTACCTGGAAGTCGTAGACCATGTTGTGATGCTCATAAACCCTCGCAACACTCAAGTCTAATTCGGCTGCCGAGTGCAAAGGAAAAAGTTCTGACGCAAAGAAATGGGTAGACGTTGTTCACATCAGGTTCACCAAAATGCAAGATAGGGGGTCCAACCACACAAAAGCTCCAGGTCACGGAGAGCTGAGAGCGGAGGGCTACCCTAACTTACCTCAAGCTAGGCAAATGTTTTTGGTCAAGGATAGAGAATGAAGAGCACTCTCAAGTGCTTCTATCACTCTACTGATCCAAATGTTTGGATGGGACTAAACTAGCCAATTTTTGGAATCCGAACTGTACCTCAGACAGCTCTCTGCATGAGGACAACAACATGGGTCAAGGACGACAGCGCGACGCACTGGCGTCTCTTTCGGGTGCTAGCATCCATATGGCTAGAAAGTGAAAAGTATAGTACTGAATACCAAAATACCTATTGACAATCTAGCTAATGAAGTTCAATTTATTAAACAAAATGGTAAACAACAAAATACAAGAAATGACTGTAAAGATAATAAAGGAGATGACAAAAATGAAGGTGGTGAAGATCAACTTACTAAGAGTCTAGTTTGCCAACAAGCTCCACACATACACATACCTACACACAACCAAGAGAGGAAAAATGTTGGGGTTGTATAGGGGTTTGCCTCAATCAAACCCCCACTTTGGTGTTTCCACCTCCACAAACAACCAGATAGATAAAGAGAAATAGAAATACAATAAAGGAAATGTTGGAAAGGAGAATATTGGACACTACGAAAAACACAATGCTACTCTATCAAACCACAACGAAAGAAGGATAGTGAAGCAATACCACCTCCACCCAAAGGCACTCAAGGCCAATGAAGGGAGAATGCAAGACTACAAATTTGGAAAAGTTGACATGGCCGCAGCAGTGACGAAGGGGGTCTCACAAGACACCAAAATCGCAGCTTCTATGGTAGCACAACACGTTATTGATGAAGTTGATGGAGTAATAAATTGTTAAGCAGTGCTCGAGAGATCAAGCTAGTGTGTAAAATTATCCAAGAGATTGTAGAAGATGGAATGAAAATGAGATAGATGCATTTGAAGATCAAAATCGGAGGGAAAGAGCCATTCTTGGGTCGGCTGGTCGACACAAAGGCGTTACTTTTCATCCCCAATGGGGAACATAATGTCCCTACGGATTCCAAAGGCAGGAATCTGTCAAGGACGACAATGCGCCATGTAGACATCCGCACATCACACGCACGTCCACAAAAAAAATTCCCCCACCGACACAAAGGACAAGCGCCAAGTGGATGCATTGCAAATGGGTGATGTGGAATTTCTTAGTCAAGTTTGATTTTCTAAGGCGGAAGGGTGTAAAAGGGGAATTTGCAAGAGGGGTGCAAATTCACTCCTATACAACCCTAAATAAAATGTGTTGTAGAATTAGAAGGCAATGTTTTTCCCAACAATATAAAAAGAACAATAACTATCAAGTACAACAAGAGTGACTCACTCTATTGTCTAAGTAAAGCTGGGACTATCCTAAAACCAAGTTACTTTTTTAAAGGTTCATTAAATGACTCTTCCCAACATTTATCTCCCCATTAAGTTCCCTTCATCATTCCTAATAAAAATATCTTGTTCACCACACATGCCAATTTCAGCTGTGGCTTTTAAATCACCACACATGCCAATTCCTAATAAAAATATCTTGTACACCCTACTCTCGATTCCTCAACCCACCCTTGATTCTGTGGAGCGATCCATTTACATTGCAACACATGGGAATGAAAGAAATTTATTCACCCCTATATGTCCTTGTTTATACTTACATCCCCTCTTGTCTACCTCACATTGACAACCATCAATGAGAAATCCTTTAACCCCCCTTCAATGGTCCCCCATGACTTGCCACTAAGGAACTCTCCTCTTTTTTGGTGTCTTCTTCACTTACCATTACCATTCACTTCATATTTTCAATATTTCAATTAACCAATAATAGATGGAATACCCCCCTACTAATATGGCATTGATAACCCCATTCACAATGACTAGATGCAAGTGTATCAAACTCTTGGGAATTCTTCGTCTTTGAAAAATGTACTTAAAACATAATAGAAGGTATTTGAACCATGTCCAAAGTCTATAACATCCTCCCCATTAATGTTGTCAATCTAAATTATCAACCAAAATCCTCAAATACTTAAGAGAATAATTAGTTGGAATTTGCTTCTAACCTTAAAATCCCTTCCCCAACTACAGAGCATATCTATAGTTATATCATATTTGGCTAAAGCCAGTATTATCCCATCCAATTGATTATGAGCAGCAATATTAGGATAAGAAATAAATCCCATGCTTCAAGAACCTCTATTTGCTCTACTCAAACATAACTAAGATCACATGACACACTATCAATGAAAATGGATGTCTAATACAATGTGATAGCCACACTAATGTGTGAGAGGCCATAAGGAGGAGGAAGATTTCCCACAATCAAGAGAGACCTAACATGCTACTCAACTCTTACTTTGGACAATTAACATGCCTACACACTCCAAACTCACAATTTGTTGTAGTGAAGGTAGGTACAATTGGGTTTATCTCCTTATCAAATGCAACTTTTGTTCAATATTAACCTTACTCCTTCCTCCAATATGTATTGAATAAATCCTTTTGAGCCAAACCACATTTTATGATATCACACCTTATCTTTGCCCCTTGCAATCCTTTGTATATTCCATTTCACTCTCTCCTTCCCCCCTTTCCTCCCCCAACCCTTCACACATGTCACTACAATTTTTCCATTCTTCCTAATTTTGGTCTAAAAAATATTGCCTAGTCTAGCCAATCAATCCTATAGCTAAATAATTTACCTCTCAACCTACACAAGAAACCTCAAAGGGAGGATCAACCATCTCTAACTTCACTTCACAAATTGTCTAGAGTGAAAATATTCTTGCCACTTTCCTTCCCTCAATTGATGCCTCAATGAAGGATATAAAAATTATGATGGCCAATAATGTCTTGAATTGACCTACTAATGCCAAGGATCAAACTTAATTTCAAACTTAGATGGAAAATGCTCAACTTAAGGAAAACTCAATGAGACATCCCAAACACTTCAACCCTCTTTGCCAACAATCAAAGTCCCATCTCCAAATGAATATCAATTGCTTCTTTCATCCAACCATTAGCAAGTTTTAATTGCTTAACTTTAAACTTGGATGGACAATGTTGTATTAGGCTAAAAGGTCATTTAAATGGCTTCCTCCAATGTTTATCCCTCGATTAAGCTTTCTTCATCATTCCTAAAGAAATATTCTTCATCATCATGTGTCATTTTTACCAATGTTATTTAAAGCTCTCCCTTTCTTGCTACATCACATCCTATTCCCTAGATCCCTCAACCCTCTCCCACGCTTGGTTATCCTTATCAATCCACTAACACATGGAAATGAAAGAAACTTTCTCACCCTCTAAATTCCTTATTTATGCTTCCATCCCCTATTGTCTACTCAATATTGACTAAATTTAACATGAAATCCGTTGACCCCCTTCACCAACCCACTATGAATTTTCATTGAGGAACTCTCTATTTTTGGTGTTTTTTCACTTCTTACCATTACCATTCACTGCATGTTGCCCATTTTCCATTCAACAACTAATAGACAAAATGATAGCCTATTCATGATGAGTGGATGCAAGAGTATCGAACTCTTAGGAAGTCTTAATCTTTGAAACCTATACCTACAATGAAATAGAATGCACAAGAACCATGACAAAAGTCTATAATATCCCCCTATTATTGTTTTCAATCTCAATTTTCAACAAAAGTACCCAAACGTTTAGGAATATAATTAGTTGGGATTTTCTCTTAATTTTAAAATGAAAATACCTTCCCCAACTACATGAGATATCCATCATTTCATCATATTATTGGTTAAATCCAACCTCCCATTAAATTGATCATAGAAAGGAGTATGGTATAACAAATAAACTCAATGCTCCAAGCAACATTGTTTTCCCTACTCACATACACAACTAAGATCACAGGTCTTAACCTAAGAAAAAGGGCATGTAATACAATGTGATAGCCACTAAAAGGTAAACAAGGCCATAGGGAGGAAGACTCTGCACAATAGGCAGAAATCTAACATGCTACACAACTTTGACTTTGGTCACATAACTTGCCTATACACTCTTGCAACTAGACTAATGAATTTTAGTAATGGAGCTAGGTTTATGTGGGTTTGTTTCCTCACCAAATGCAACTTTTCTTCAATAGTAATCTTGATCCTTCTTCCAATAGGCAACAAATGAAGCCTTTTCAGCCAAAACCAAATTTTAAGGAATTTCACATCATGAGATTTGGCCCCCTACAAGCCTTCATATATACCATTCCTTTATCTCCTTCCTCATCTTCCCTCCTCCAACTCCTCATATTTGTCACTCCAAATTTTCCTCCACTCTTAACTTGAATCAAAAATTTATTCTCACAATCTAGCCAATCAATTGTGTATCCAAAGAACCAGTCTCTTAACCTGCATTAGAATCCTCAAGGGAAGGATCAACAACCTCTAATTGCACTTCACAAACTATCTAAACTGAAAATATCCTTTCCTCTTTCAACCTCACACTTGATTCCTCAAAGAAAAATTTAAAAAATTATGATGGCCAACAATGTCCTAAACTTCCCTACTATGCCAAAGGTCAAACACTTGAAACCCTTATTGCCAAAAATAAGAATATCCTCTTAAATGACATCCAATCACTTTTAATCTCCAACCAATAGCAAGTTGTAATTGCTTAACTTCAAGCCCGGATGGATAATGCCCAACTTGAAACCAAGGTCAAAAAAATGCCATGTAATGAAATAACTTGCACAATAGAAGATATAATATGAAATATGATGAAAATACTTGATAATAGCTGAGAATAACAAGCCACTTCTAGGGGGAAAACCTCCAAATATCTTCAATGAGAACACAATTCACAATCTAATGATCAAACAAGACTCACTACCTCATATACATACCTTAATTATGCTTAGGATATCACCTAGGCTGACCTAGAGAACCCTATAGAAGTCTTAGGCCGATCTAAATAACTAAATAAAAATATGATAATGATAATATGAATTAATTAGGAGTTAAGGTAGCCACAAGCCAACTACTCATAACCTATGTATACTCTAATATTGAGGGTGTAGCATGCCCCCCTTCTTTAGAGAAGCATTGTCCTCAATGCTAATCAAGTGTGGATGCTTCTGAATGAACTCTTCATCCTCCCATGTGGCATCTTCAATTGGTAAATTCTTCCATTGGATAAGATGCTTAGTGAGTGTTCTAGTTTTTAGCTTCTTTGTGCATGTCTAACAAATGAACTTTGGTTCCAATATGATTCTTCCTTCTCCATAAAGCTCTAGTAATATTGTTTGAGTAGGGATATTATGCCTCAAATAGGAAACATGAAAAACTAGATGTATCTTTGTTGTTGGCGGAAAATCAAGCTTATAAGCAACACTACCTATCTTTTGCATGATTTGGTATGGGCCATAATATTTTGGGGACAACTTGTTCTTTGTTTGTTTCTTCAATGACATTTTCTTGTAAGGTTGCAATCTCACGAAAACCCAGTCCCCAAATTTAAAACTTATTTCACTACGGTGTTGGTCTGCTTGTTGCTTCATTCAATTTTGTGCCATGGCTAGATTCTCGTTGAGTCTCGAAAGTACTTGTTGATGAAATGCGTGGTCCTCCATTGCCTGAACTTTTGGTGACACCTTAAATAATGATGTGATTGAAGGAATCTGATATCCATATAGTGCCATAAATAGAGACATTTTTTATGAACTATGAAAGTGTTGTACCACCATTCTAATAGTGGTAGCCAACCTACCCATTGAGATTGCTTATTTGAAGTGAAAAATTGTAGATAGCCTTCCAAACACTTATTAAAAACCTCAATTTTCCAATCAAATTGAAGATTGTATGAAGAATTATGAGCCAATTGAGTACCCAAACATAAGAATAAATCTATCCAAAAGTGACTAGTAAACATAGGATCATGGTCACTGACAATAACCTTAGGTGTACCATGTAGCTTTTGTATATTGTCCAAGAAATATTTTACCGCTATACTTGTTGTAAAGGATGTGATAATGCAATGAAATGTGCATATTTAGTGAGGCAATCCACAATTTCCATGATGACATTCTTACCTTTAGATCTTGGAATCCCTGTGATGAATTCCATGGAGACATCTTCCCAATGCTGGCTAGGAATAACTAAGGGCTACAAGAGACCAATTGTCTTAATTGTCTTTACTTTATTTCTCTAACAAACCAAACATTCAGCCACAAATTTTTGAGCATCACCTTTTAGCCTTTCCCAAAAGAAATATTTCTTAACTCAATGATAAGTCTTCAAAAATCCTAAATGACCACCCACTGGAGACTCATGAAGCTCTATGAGAATATTTTGTTTGAGAGTGGAATTCTTGCAGAGATACAATCGTTCTTTATACCAAAAATCATCTCCCTTCCAACAAAACTTATCTGAACTACTGGGATCACTCTATAACTAATGAATGAAATTACTTGTAGCAACATCATTCAACCACTCTGCTTTGAATTTTGCTACCCAATCTTCTTGTAATATTGAGATGGCACACAATAAAACTTCATTCTTCTCATCCTTCCTAGATAGTGAATGTGACACAATATTTTCCTTCCCTTTCTTATATACAATCTCAAATTCATATGCCAACATCTTAGTAACCCATGTTTTTTTGGCTCTTCAAAAGATAATTTTTGTTCCAAAAGATATTTTATACTGTCATGATTTGTCTTAACCATGAAGTGTCTACCCATTAGATAAGGTCTCCATTGTTTTACTACATGAAGAATAGATAGAATTTACTTCTCATGAATAGGTTTGAGTTGATTCTTTCCCTTTAATTAACAACTCTCAATAGAAATGGGTTGACCCTCCTGCATGAGAAGTGCTCCTATAACATTTCTCAAAGCATCACATTCCACAATAAAATCCTTGGTGAAGTTTGGAGCAGCAAGCACTGTTGTTGTACACATAAACTCCTTCAATCTCTCAAATGTTGCATTAGTGGACTCATTCCAATGAAAAGAATCCTTCTTCAATAAAGTTGTGAAGGGTGATGCTATAAGGCCATAATTCTTCACAAATATTCTATAGTATCCAACCAATCCCAAGAAGCCCCTCAATTTGTTAATGGTTTTTGGAATAGGCCATTCCATGATAGCCTTAATTTGTTAGGGTCCACCTTTACTCCATGTGAAACTTTGTTTGAAGTACTCCACCTCGTTGAGACCAAAAGCACACTTGGATGGCTTAGCATAGTGATGATCTTTGAGAACTTGTAATGTTTGATCTATATCATGCAAGTTTCCCATTTCTTGCTATAAATCAATATATCACCAAAGAACACTAATACAAACCTCCTCAAAAATTTATTAAAGATGGAGTTCATCGAACTTTGAAATGTAGATGGTACATTGATAAAAGATCAAATGGCATCATCAAAAATTCATAATGACCCTCATGAGTCCTAAATGCTATCTTAGAAACATTTTCTTCCTTAATTTGAACTTGGTGATAACTTGATCTAAGATCTAACTTTGTAAAATATATGGATCCATTCAATTCATCTAGCAAATTAGCAATGGCTAGAATAGGAAATTTATCTTTGATGGTGTACATGTTAAGCACTCTATAGTCTAGGCACGTGTGCCAAGTTTCATCCTTCTTATGCACCATCACTGCAAGCAAGGAGTAAGAACTTTTGCTATGCCTGATAATTCTTGCCTCTAGCATCTCCTAAAAAATCTTTTCAATCTCACTTTTTTGAATATATGGGTGCCTGTAAGGCTTGATGTTGGGTGGTTGGCTCCTTGGCACTAGTTGTATGGCATGATCATGATCCCTCTTAGGAGGAATTTCTTTAGGCATGTCTCCAAAAACCATTGAATGACGATCTATAATTGCTTGTAAATTGAGATGGGTAGGAGCATTGGATTAATAGGCTTCTAATGAACATAATTGGGCTACAAACCTCGTAGCTCCTTTCTTAAGAAAATTTTGCATTTGGTGAGAGCTTACCATCTATGGGGACTTTGCACACAACCCCCTTAGCTCCACTATATTTCCTTTTGATTGAAATCTCATGAATAGCTCCTTGAAGTTCATCTCAATTGTTTCCAAAGTAGTAAGACATTGTACTCCCAAAAAAATATCTGCTACACCCATGGAGATAGCGAAAATTGGGCTATCAAGATGATAATCTCCCATGGATAATTTAATGTTGTGGTATTTCTCGAAGCAACTAATAGTACTACCATCTACAATCAAAACCTGTAACTCTTAAGCTAGATATATAAAACAGTTTAGACAAGTAGCCAACTTTTCGTTGATGAAATTATGAGGACTACCTAATTCTATTAATACCGTTACTCTTTGTGCCAATATTGGCATGGTGTGATAGCTTAAAGGTGGCATTGTTGTTCTTGCCACCAAGGTTCAAACCCCATTGGGGTGGTATTGTTGAGTGGTTGTATTGGGGATGAGGTCCCCCGTTTGTGATCGCACCGGTTCATAGCTCCATTTCGAAAGCATTTACCCCTTGAATAAAAAAAAATTACCATTACTCTCTGCTCCTTTAAGAAACCCACTACCTTGAGAGTTTGTGGTGTGGTAAAACTTGAGAGTGCACAACAAGAAATGATTGGTTGGGAATCTTGTGATTCCTCATTTGATTCCCTATCACCCTCCAATATTGGTTCCTCCTCTTCTTCCTCACATGGACCTTCAATATAAAACAATTTCTTTTCATTGCATTTATGTCCTCGATTATATTTGCTATCACAATTGAAACGTAATCCTTTTTCACCCCAATCTAGATTTTGGACTTCACAATTTGCTTGATTATTCAGTTTGACATATGGGACATTTTGTCAAACGTAATGCATGCATATAATTTTTTGAAAACTAGTTTCAAAATATCATCAAAGAAAGTTATATTGCATATTCATTTTTCCATATGGAGTTCATAAACAATGCTTACAAAATTGCAAGTGTATTTATCATTTATACTAACAAGTGTAAACATGACATACATTCACAAGTGATCAACAATTATTAAGCTAACTTGAACATTCAGATTTTCTCTCCTCACATAACACCAACTGAAAATAATCAGGATTTATGGGTAACAATGTAAATCTAGAAATAATATTTGTGTGTAGCTTCAGCCAATAATAAGCCAGGTCTGAAACCAAAGTTGCGGGTTTGTAAAACACATTCATAGTTTTGAAACCCTTAAATATTTATTTTTGAGCATATATGATTGTAAATTGTTCCTTGATGAAGTGCAACACCTGATGTAAACCCTTGGACTGACAAGTAATAGAACTGAGTATAAATCTAGCATTGGTAATAGAATCGGCCCCCTACACAATGGGCATGCCCTACCCACTATCCATGGCTCCTGCAAATGGTTTTGGAGCTAACTCGTGCCCCTGAAAGGTCATAGTTTCTTGCCAATGGCTCACTTGAATGCTAGGAGGCTCTGCAATAGATTGGTGGCCTCCTTAAGACCTCACGGACAGGCTATAACAGTAGATAGTGGTAGACTGAGCTGGTTGTAGCTATCAATTTAATTAAATATGCACTTTTCTTCCATACTTTGACCCCCAAATGAATACAAACCCTTCCCTGAATGTTGTTGCATTACCTAGGAATAGATTTCCAATTGCCCAAGTGTATGAAGCAAATATTCCAACAAACCCTATGCCCAGCTATAGTATTAAGGCACCAAATCTGAGTGTATTTAGTCACCACTGCTAATCCCTGAAAACCCCTGATTATGGCATCCAATTTTCCTTGTGCAAATGCCTTCAAATCTGAACAATAAACTCAATATTCATTATTGGATAAAGAATAAATGATGTGATATTTTCAAATCCTTATCATCTAATCGAACAATCCTTTGAAGCGCAAGCATAACTCCTAAAATGTAACTATCAACAAGTAGTCTTGGGAGATCTTTCACTCCTATAGCGTATTGTTCTCCATGAGGGTTTTTGTCCTAGGTGAAGTTGAGTATTTCTAGACTCTCCAATCCTCCTATAAAACCCTTATCAAAATTTCTTCTTCAACATGAATAATGCAAATGATCTCACAAATGGCTTTTATATTTCTCCAAACTCCACGCCCAAGTTGGATTTTGAACTTATTTCAGTTAATTTAAATTCCCACCTTTTATCCTCTTTAAATGGGTGCTCAACTTTATATTATAAAATATCCTTTTTAGAAAGTCACTTATATCCCCTTTTAATAAAGTCATTTAAATATATATTAATAACGCATAAAGTTAAATATTTTAATTTAACTTTATTATTGATGTTATTAAAACTTAATACATTGGACTATGATAAAGCCAAGATAAATCCATGATAGAAATTTGCCATCATGCCCAATATAGTAATATCGCTATCTGACCATGCTTGTGACCTCTTGTGACTTACTAAAAATAGTAAGTGTGGACAAAAGTGTCCAAATAAGCTTCGGAAAGCACACAACGAAATCCCTGGAAAACACTGTGTTGGGAAACACCAAATGAGCTCAAAAGGTTGACTTTCCAAGTCCACAAATGCCCTCAAAGGGCTCCCCTAACCACCCTGTTAGTGTAATGTCCCTGGCAAAATCTGACCTTATTTCCACCTCTTTATGCCTTGGACATTTTGTCAAACAGTTGTCATGTAAAGCTGATATATGCTGATATAAACTTCTGATTGCTGTGTTTTGGTTTTTGGCACTTGACAATGATGTTTAAATGCTTGGAATTGATAACTAAGAAGTCTAACAACAATATTGATGATGTGCAGATGTGTTTTTGTATTTTTCAATGCAAAAAATAGACTTAACTTCATGAAAATGACCCCCTACAGCCAATTGACATTTTGTCAAACAATTGGCATGCAAACTAATTGTGCAAATGAGAAGCTTACAGCAACTAGCATTTTGTCATACACTTTATATGCAAACTAGGGAAGCTGATATGAAACTATCATCTACACATACAAATTGCAGCCAACCTCCAATGATTAGATTTGCCAATATGAATGTGTTACAATGCTGATGATGAGATGCTAGATATCTTCTACTTCTTATATCAAATCTCCATACATGATTGAAATTACATTAATGTTTATGACTGTCATAGAGCAGTGATCTCAACTAAATGCAAACTAGCTATGATAATGACTATGCTTATACAATGATAATGACTGCCTAAGGCCGCATCCTCCATATACAATGCAAACTTATACAATGAAGAACCTGGAAATGTTGATAGCAGCCAACCAAGATGAAGTCGATTCTCCTTGCAACCATCAAATATGACCTCCTAACACATGCGCCCTGCTGTCTCAGCAACCAGCAAACCCTCAAGAATTTATTTGGAATTTTCCTAGCCTTCCAAGCCAAAATCGCACCACCAAGAGGTAGCGCCCAGCTAACCCAAGGTCTTAGATTAAAGCAGCTGCAAGTCGTCCTTCAATGTCACAAAATCGTCCTCCAATGCCAAGCAAAATTGTCCCTCAAAGGACTGATATTCTCCAACCAAAGAAATCTGATGTTATCTTCTTGGATCGATCCCCTTCAAATGATGATAATTTGGCCAAAGGCCATAAAATTATATTGCAGATGAAAGGACTGAGGTATCCTTTCCCAAACTAGCTAGGCTTGATATCTCACAAGCGAAACTAGGAATCAGCTAGGCTTGTTATCTCACAAGCGAAGTTTTCCAAACATTAAGCTCACCAAATGTAGAAAATGAAGTAGTTAACTCAACCATGCCAAAATGCTTAGCCAAAGCTTCTTTTATACTTTTTCAACCACATCTCCCAGAAGCTTCTAGAAATAAAGTATTATTTTATTCAAGTGACTATAATATAATATTTATTTGTCACTTTATTAAATTAATTAAATATAAGGTCACCTTTTAATATTTAATTGTTTGATAACCTTATAAATAACTAATTTAATTAAACTAATCAATTAGTCATCCTTATGAAATATCATTAATTTGGACAACTTAATTAATTAATTTAATTTAATTAAAATTCCTCCAAAATTGGGGACATGACAATTAGTCCACGAGGACCAAGTGATGGACTAACCTTTGCAACTGATAACTACCTAGGAAAAGGGGACATTACAGTTTCTCACTTCTCCTTAATTTGTTGTGGTGTTAATCTAGTAGATTGAGGAAGAGAAGGTGTTGAATATCCTTTCTCTCTCATCCTATTAGCCTCTTTCTTTCTAGGAATCAAATACTTCTTTACCTTGTGTGCTAAAATAAAAGACTAAGATATAGAGCTAGGACTAAACATGAGTACTTCATGTTGAATGTGATCTTTGAGACCACCCAAAAATAAATAATTCAAATTCTCTTTTGTAATTGTATCCACTATTAAGAATAAATTTTGGAATTGTTGAATATAATCCTTGACTAATCGTGTTTGTTGAAGTTTAGCTAGCTAGCTAAAGAAGTTGTTTGTCACACTATTGCTATACTATGATTGTAGCTCTATAAAAATTGACCATGAGATAGTGAGACCCTTTTTTTGTCGATGAGTACAAAGCCATTGATACCAAATGAATTGATCCGGTTTTAGATATAGGGAAGCCATTGTAACATTATGTACACTTGGGACTTGATGTACATCAAAAACAATCTCCATTTGGTTTATCCATGTTAGTGGGTCCTTGTCATCAAACGTGTGCAGATCCACCTTTGGTATCAAGTTCCTAGATCCCATATGAGTATTAAAATTTGGATCAATTTTAGCTGACCTGGATGATTCATCTTGGTCGCTTAAGACAACCTTTCTTGGTCCATTTATATAAGCATTTAGCATGCTTTGTATGTTTGATATATCTCATCTTAGGCAAAGTATATCTCCTTGCAGTTGATCCATATCTCCCCTCATCTCCATCTTCAGTGGTGAAATGTCTTCCTTAACCTTTCTGATTTCCACATTGGGAGTAATATCCTCAATTATTACCTCATCCTTATCAAGAGTTTTTCTTGATGTAACAACATTCTTTTTGCTTCTTGTTTGAGGCCCTGTCATAATGGAAACCAATAATTTTGCAATAAATCACAAGGGCCAAGATACCACTTACCCATAAAAATCTCCAAGAGCAAATTTGCAAACTTGAGTGTGAATTTGTTGGAAACCCTAATTTTGCAATAAGTTGATCAATTATGCTCTATTTCCTTTGAAATTTGTATTGTAGATGATTCAATATGTTCTTCAAAAACCCTTTAAAAATTAGGAAAAAATTAGCCAAAATCTGAGAGATATGTGTTTCACAAAATTACCTCCAAAATTGAAAAAAAATGCCTTGCCTTCATGGTGCCAAGATCATGCTTTGATACCACGTGTAATGAAATAACTTGCACAATAGAAGATATAATATAAAATATGCTGAAAATACTTGATAATAGCTGAGAATAATAAGCTCTTCGAGGGGGAAAACATCCAAATAACTCCAATGAGAACACAATTCACAATTTGATGATCAAACAAGACTCACTATCTCTTATATATACCCTACTTATGCCTAGGATATCACCCAGACCGACCTAGATAACCCTATAGAAGCCTTAGGTCAATCTAAATAACTAAATAACAATATAACAATGACAATATGGCTTAATTAAGAGTTAAGGTAACCACAAGCCAACTACTCATAACCCTATCTATACTCTAATATTAAGGGCGTAGCATGCCCAAAATCCTTCAAACTCTCATTGCCAACAATCAAAATCCCATCTCCAATGAAAGCTAATTTCTTCTTTCTTCCAACACTAGCAAGTTGTAATTGCTTGACTTTAAGCCTAAAAGGACAATGTGGGTTTGGATTGAAATTTTCTAGGACAACTATGTGTCTATAGAAACCCAATCCAAGAAATGCAAGTGATTTGTGAGGCCACCATATACAAGCTAGTGCTTGTGGATAATACTTTGGAGAACGAAGGAAGTCCAATGTTCATCACTTGCCCAATGGAAAGATAAAACCTGTTGATGAGGAAGATTACTACTGAGGGCATCCTTTTGGTTTCAATTCTCAAGGATGTGGGTTATCATTTTCCTCTCTTGCATTTTCATTCAAATGGCTATTGCCTCATAATACTTTATGAGACGTTGATTGCTTTTTGTATCCGTATGGTTTTGGCCCAATGTGTGTTGCATGCTAAACCTTGCATATTGTATTTTTAGCATATCTCTTTTGCAACTTAGTCAAAAAAAGGTTGATGATATTTAAATGATTCATTAACAGTTTGCAATGGGATTTGCTTCTTGCATATAACGAAGATTGGTATCCCACAAAGTGCTTGATGATAGAATAGAGTAAAGTGGAGGTTTTTCCATTTTTGTGTTATTAATGTCTAGAATACCTATATGTGGTTACATGTATGTTCAAGCTAATGTTCATGAAAGGTTTGGGTATCTAGGGAATATTTTGTGGTACTTTGTAATCTTTTCCACCTTAACATTTCAAGTGGCATATAATACTAAGTTCTCTAGTTGAATGAAGTGCTTTTCTTTGTGCATAGATGAAATTTATTTTAAAAACACCTCACATATCTGAGTTGTCACAGAAAATATGCGACTAAAATACCAATTTCTCTATTCTAGGTTGGTGTACAAACATCTGAAATGAAAATGACACCTGTTGGGAGATTAGTTTGGAAATCCTTTAAAGAAAATGTTGCCTTGTACGAAGATAGCTCCACCACTGATATGGGTTTGCTAGAGCAGATAAATACTACAAGAGACTATACTGATTACTTGTGGTATATTACAAGGTGAGAATAATTTTCTGAGTTTTTACTTCTCAATGGAGTTTTCGCTTGGGTAGCTGAGTGATAATGTTGTTGAGAGTTTTTATGAATGAGCATGCTAGTATTGTTCGTTAATTTCATTTTTCAGACTATTGGTTTGCTAGTTTTTGTCTAGAGATGTTAACTTATTTCTTAAATTTAACTTTATAGATTTTCTTATAATTCTTTTCAGTATTTTGCATGTTTAGACTTTCCTATTTGGGCACCTCACTTGAATATGCATTGCCTAACTTGTATATTTCATACGTTTAAAATAAATCTGATGTATTTAATGTGTCTGATTGTTCAACTAGCTTAACTCCTAAAAAATTATAGTCGCCATTGGGAACAGTTGAAGTATTGCTTTCTTGTCCAAGTACACTGATTTATTTTAAGAGAAATAACAAAGGAAAAAGTAAGTTGCAGCATTATTTTCTTGTCCATGTATACTGAAGCTTTTTAACTCTATATCAATATATCCTTGTTTCTTGGTTGAAATTGTGTGGATTCAATTGCTTTTTAATTTCCTTCTTAAAAGAGACAAAAAATGCATAATGATGGTCATTTTATTTGTTTTTTAGAGAAAGATGCATGACCTGATTAAGAGTTTTCTTTGGTCAGGCATGAATTAGTAGTTTAACGTACTAAAATCACTCATTGAATCCTGTGTAATGCAGAGTGGAAGTTGGTGATGATGAGCCGCTCCTAAAGAATGGAGGCATATCAAATCTTTCAATACAATCAGCAGGACATGCATTTCATATTTTTGTAAATGGTGAATATTTAGGTATAAGCCCAAACAACATAAAAACATGAGTACAATCAGGCATTATTGACTAATTTGGTGTTGTTCAGTAAGGCATTTGAAAATGGATTGATAAGTGGTAAATTTTCTTGTGTAGTACATTTGTGGGAAAATTTTGAAAATGTGGAGGATCTAGATTTGGAAGCTTTTTGTAAAATAGATTTATATTTTTCTTTGGATGCTTTCAGGGACTCAGTTTGGAAGCAAGCAAAGCCCGAGGCTGAGGTATTCATCTGATGTGAAACTAAGAGTTGGGACAAATACAATTGCTCTCTTGAGTATGACAGTTGGTCTACAGGTTGGTTTCAAATTGTACCTATTTTTCTTCTCATGTGGCTTTTTCAGTTGTTAGATACACAAGTGAGAAGAAGCTCGGTGTGTGTATGTCTTGAATGCATAATTTTGATACAATAATACTAAATAAATCATTCATTTCTTTTCTGTGGAATATTAATAGACAAAAGGAGCATTCAATATAATTCTAATAAATAAATAAATAGAAAATAGAAGGATTTTAAGTTTTCATAGTATATTCTAATGGAGAGCATTCTGGCTTCAGGTTTGCAACTGTGTACAGAGTTTTGAGTGGATGCTTCAAGTCGCTCTTCATGACCCTTAATTGGGAGCAAAGATGGATTGGATCTCCAAATCCTGACCTTCACCTGGTTCAGAGGTTATTTGCAAATCCAATTTATCACTTCTCCTGATCAAGCACCATGAAGAGGGAGAAACATCCACCCAAAATTCTGTATACAGTTGTAATCCACAAGCCAATAAATTCTCAAATAGAAATTTGTTCACCTACAATATGGGAAAAACTGGAAAATTGCTTGCTGAAATATTACAGCAATTTAAACATTCAAATGTTTAATCAGAACCATCATTCACATTATCAATATGAAGCATGCCATGATGACAGAGGGTAAATGCTTGTCATTGTAGTGCTTTTTTCTACTCTAGATACTAATACATGGATCATTTGTTTCTGGTTACAGTATATTGGGCCCAATTTTGAATCTCGGATGGCAGGAATCATTGGTCCGATAACACTAAGTGGTTTTAATGAAGGAACGCGTAGCTTATCCAGGCAAAAGTGGTCATACCAGGTTTGGGTCACATCAATGCAAATCATTCCTTCACTTCCTAATGGATATACTTTCTTGATGAGATAGTTGGGATCTCAAGTCCAAAATGATAACTTAATTTTTCACATAGGATATCTTTGATTTTGCAAACATATAGGTAATGATGACTTAATTTTTCACATAGGATATCTTTGATATTTGCAAGCATATAGGTAATATACCAATAATCAGATCAGGATTCATATGAAATAAGTCACTTGCAATTGGTCTGAGACTCTGATGCAGCATGCTAGAAGGTTGGAGAACATGTTACATTGAGGGGCTCTGTATTCATTGCAAAATGATGATACTTCCTCATTAATGGAATGAAAAGTAAATATATGGAACAAAATAGAAAGATGTTCGGACATGTGGTGATATGACGGGCATTGGGCAATTTTAAAGGCTTTTGGTTCATAGTAATCAGGTTCTAAATCAAGGTTAAGACGTTTTTAAGGGTTTTTAACACCCATTTATACTTTATGCTCTTCATACTCCTTGTTAAGTTCTAAAATTAAGCAACTTTCTTTGATGTTCCTTTATCCACTAACAATATATCGTTTGGTTTGCTAACATTTTCCGCCACAATTTTGTGGAACCTGGGAATGGTTCATCTTTATTTTCTCTTGAGATTCTAAAATATAAGAGGCTTGTATCCTGAATAAGCAAACAACATTGATACTTGGGCATCAAGAATGATCTTGTGGATCTTGTAAGCAAAAGACCAGAAAACATTCTATAGACCGCAAATTCTAGGATGAATTATCAAAGGAAAAATGTTTTTTTCCTAAATATCTTTGTTTAGCCTTTGTTAATGATAAAAAAAATATGCATATAGTGGTTTTGTAAAAGTGCTCTAGATATATGAATATTGTATTGCTTTTGTGTACAGATCGGCTTCAAAGGTCAATCAAAGGCTCTCCATACAACATCTGGGCAATCCTCTGTTCAATGGATGGAAGGAGCGGCTGTTCCTCAGAGACAACCACTAACCTGGTACAAGGTAGTCTTTGTATATTACATGTCATAACAGAAAATTCATATCACCGTCATATGACTTTTTATTTTGGATCAGGATAATCGGTCTGTACGATTATTTATGTGCCATGCTTTTGAATTGTTTGTTTAGGCTGTATTTGATGCACCAGATGGCCAAGAACCGGTGGGATTGGATTTGAGCATGATGGGAAAAGGTGAGGCTTGGATAAATGGACAGAGCATTGGACGATATTGGCATCCATTTGTTACACACGGTAACTGCTCAAATGGATGCGATTATCGAGGACCATTTCGTCCAACTAAATGTACCACATATTGTAGCCATTTTTCTCAGCACTGGTGAGGGATTTGTATTTCTGTGTCTTGACTAAGGACTTGCTACTTAATGCTTTCTTATAGATGATAGTGTGTAAAAACATTAAGTTTGTTGTCGTAAGATTTGATTTTGAGAGCTCTAAACAATCTTCAATGTAGTCACAAAGAAGATTTGGAGATGATTGACAACAATTTTCATGGTTTCAGGTATCATGTTCCTCGATCCTGGCTGCAACCAAAGGAAAATCTTTTGGTACTTCTAGAGGAAATGGGAGGCGATGTGTCAAAAGTTTCTATTGGAACAAGAGCTACAGACTTTGTTTGTGTTGTTGTGTCTGAATCACATCCTCAAAGAATCAAAGGGCGGAAATTACGCATACCAAACATCCGTCTCAAATGTGGTATGGGACAAAAGATATCTGCCATCAAGTTTGCAAGTTTTGGAACTCCATCTGGAGAATGTGGAAGTTTCCAGAAAGGATCATGTCATTCTCGACAGTCATTTGCAGTTGTAAACAAGGTTTGTTACTAATTGAATCTATGGAAGATTCTAAATTTTGTTTATTTATTTTTCATAGATGAACACAACAATAGGGGGTAGATTTTGAATTAGCTACTTCACAGATCAACACACACAAAAAGTGAAAGGGAATCGGGGGAAAGAAGGTAAAGGGAAGCGATTGGAGCACCAACTTCCACGTATGAGTCACAGAAATGATACAATAAAATTAATTTTAGTGTTAAAAATTTCTTTAATTGAAGCACCAAAGTCAGTCTGCTTGGGACATTTATTTGGTCTCATGATGTGGATTGACATACACAATTACAATGGTTCAATTTCAAATCCCACTGTTATTTGTTCTACTTCTAGCAAGCTTGAAAGCTATGTTTGAGAGGTGCTTCACTGAAGATCCAAAAATGGCCTTTGGAGATTTAAACCTCTGCCGGGAACAGACTACAAGCACATATTTTTTTTTTGGTATGGATTTAGTTTATTAGTAAAATTATTTGAATTCAAGTCCCACAGTGGCAACTAATCTAGTTTTGCTCGAAAGGATTACCGTTTCTTTTGTTTAAACTTTAAAGCACACATTCTCTTATCTAGAAAAGCTTTCTCCTTATCACTCATGACCCTCTGTATGATTCATGACCCATTAAATGTTTGGGTTACAAATCACTCTTTGCCATGTGAACAGATTAGATAGGCACACTGATAAGTGTATTTTTTGTTCCAAAGGGAGTACTCCATTGTAAATTCATAAGCAACAAACTTGGGTCTAATGTATGTAGACAATGTAGTTCGAAGCAATTTCAAGTAATGTGTGAATGTACTTTTGATGTTGGATACGTTAAGTTTTCTACTTCTTCGAGATTTCACTGCTTTGGCCTTCAACATGCCGGGACAAGTTTTGAAATCCATATTGATACAACAATTCCATCTTGCAACTTTACAAAAGCACCTCTAGGAATTAGGTCTTTTAACTATGCCTAATTTTAGAATTTGCTAGCCATTTTTTCTGCTCCCCCTGATAGACCAATGCTTGTATTGAATAGTTCATTATATAATTCTGCAAGGGATGTGAATGAAACTTTGGTAACCACCAATTGGAAAAGCAGTGCTGGTAACCTCTAATAAAAACTGAGCATTTCACAGGTAGAATTTGCTATTATAGATCATACTATTAACACACGCTCCTTAAGATGTCACATGTCATTTTGTTTCACAAGCCTGGTAATATATAGATATTTACAAATATATCTACATATAATGTGTAGTTTCTTTTTTCGCCATAAGACTATTGATATAATCTAATCTGAAAGAGGTTGTTTTGTAGAAATGCGTGGGACTGCGAACTTGCTCCTTACCTATTTCTAGTGAACTCTTTGGAGATCCATGCCCTCAAATGCAGAAGCATATTGCAATTCAGGCCGTTTGCAGTTAGTCAGGCTTTCAAAACTAGATGATGGTTCCAAGGATTGTCTCGTTCTTAAGGGAGCCCTTAAGCATATAACTTCGTTGAAGGGACAGTGGAAAGATGTATTCACATACAAGCTTGGAAGATTATATTTTAAGTAGAACAATTTGATATCTTCCAATGTTGAAAGTGTCAATTATGAATAATGCATCTCATTGTTTCTTAATAGATTATAATGTACTGTAGAGTGTTTTATTTGTGATGATGATTTTAATATTTTTACTAGATCAAATTGAGTTTGAGGATCTTGAAATGCATTATTATTCAATTGTATAAATTAAAATGAATTTTGAGTTTGTTGTTATTATGAAATTTGTATATCCATGTTATGTTCTATTTAGTTTTCTGTGTATTTTCAGAAAATATCTTCTATAAATGTACATAGTGACAAATGGCAAGATTTTATGCAAAGATGGGTTCATCGGGAGTTCATTCCCCAAGCTTTTTATCTATCATATATCACATATCACTACACATTTATCCAAGTACCATATTCTCATGTGTACGCACACACTTATTCACATTCATCATATTTTCCATAATTATCACATTTGTTTATTTACCTACCTCCATTTATTTGTTAGCCATGTGGATTTAACCATTTACCCACATTAGGGCATTTTTGTAATCATGGGGTTGACCTTGTAGTCTTAAGCTTGTCCTCTTTAAAAAAGTTTAAATTCAAAATTAGGCTAACTAGGCCCATTCACCCTCTCATCTTGAGATGACTAAACACACATTCAGGGTACTTTGATGTTATATGCTACTATTTAAATTTATTCAATACACCCATTCTAACACATTGAATCATCAAATAAAGCATTCATCCAATAGCATTGGAACAAATTAATAGCAACATGTTTCAATTTGGTGCACTAAAAAATGTAACAATTTTGCATGTTAGGGCCCTCTCCTTTTATTTTCAATCTTTATGCACATACAATTTCTCAAGGTTGATCTAGAAGAACGAATCAAGAAGCCTTAAAATATTTTTAAAAATCACTAGTCCCCATATCTTCAAAATTATCCATTGAGTAAAAGAATAGAACATCACTATATGTAGGGAATAATTTGAACTCAAAAGACCAACCTAGAGTTGGATTTTGCCACAAATCCATGAACTTGTCTCCTATCAAGATTCTAACACATTGAATTATTAATCAAATTATTTATCTTAGAGCATTGGAAAAAATTAATAGTGACAAATCTCATTTTGGTGCACTAAAAAATAGCAACAAATATGCATGTTATTGTGCATACACTATCAAAGTTGATCTAAGAGAAATTGTGTCCTTAAGATGAATCAATAACCCTTTTATGTATTTCTAAATATCAATAACCCTTTTATGTATTTCTAAATATCATTAGTCCATGTAGAAGGATTAAACATCATTATGCAAGAATGGGTTTGAACTTAGATGACCAATCTACAATTGAATTTCATCTCAAATTTATGAACTTTTCCACTATTAAAGCACATTCATCATTTTCTCCTTGTCCATCTTCTAAAGGTGCATTAGAGAACCCATCATCAATATCTTCTCTACTAGATACATCAAGGTAGACATTAGTCTTAGAATTCTCACCAGATGAATCCAAACTAGGATCCATGGCTATCATTTTGTCTTGTTCTTCATGCACATCCTTATCTTCCATCATTGCATGCATGTCCAAAGATTCATCCTGAAACTTTGTCACACATTCATCATGCTTCAAAGCACTCATTACATCAGACTTTGTTGCTATGAACTCTTCTACAACCAACTACTCCTCTTCAACTTTTTGTTCAAATCTATCAATCAATCTTTGGAAAAAATCATCAAAATAATTCACCTAAATGTGGACTTGGGTGTTCATACCTTGGTGCCACCAAACATGAGAAACTCATTTAAGATGTAATATTGCATACTAAATGGAAACTTTCTCCTTCATGGGATTGCATGTGAAATGGTCCAATATTCTCTGTAACTATGCTTTGGCCGAGATCTTGTCTAATTCTTCAAAAGTTGGAATTAAAGATTTATTATTTTTACTCATGAGTTCCTTTCTACTAGAATCTGAGTGATGTATGTAGCCCTTTTTAGCCGATATTCTTTGCATCAGAGTGACATAATCACTTTATGGGACTAAATTTCTAAATCCTTCATCTTGATTAGCATAAGTTCCTTTGATGGCCGCTAGATCTCTTGCCAAATCTTTCATGGGACCCGAAGGGGGAATGGATGTAGCAAGATCACCTTTAGGTAGGAACATAGACTTGGAAGCTTTTAGATTGATTTTTTGAACCTTCAAAGAACTCCAACTCTCTTTAGGTGACACTAGATTTTGATTTGTTTTTCCCAGCAACATCATTGCCTCTCTTGTCTCTGCAAGACATCTATAATTTTTTTATTACTCCCTTGTAGATCTTGAAAGAATCTCCAATCAACATCAACCATATCTTTACTCCTCTTTCCCTTTTGCAAAAATATTATCAAACCCTTAGGCTAGAAATATCATGGCTCGATACCACTGTAATATCCTTGATTAAATATTCTAAATTTGAACAAGAAATTTAAGCACTAGAGAAATTGGATATAAAGGAAAAGGCACCAAATTACTCCAAACTGAGATGAAATCATAAGCAATAAATAAAGAAATATTCATTACATATTTGAGCATGAAATTACTTCATTTTTGCTATTAATACAGTAGCTAATATCAATGAACATTTGTTGTACAAATGCATCAAGAAAATTCAATGTGGAAACTCCATCACACCACTAAAAACCTAAGAAAACTCCACACAACTCCCAAACTATTATCAACTATTTTGGACAGAAAATACTTTTATTGCAAAGATATTTTCTTCTAACAACAACAAACAATCTAAAATCCAAAATGCACTCCAATCTGAGTAAACCCCTACAAATCAAGTATACTGAAACAAACACCAAAATAAACCAAACTATTGAGAAAATATAATGGGATGATATATTTATAAAATTAACATGGAATTGCATCATTTTACCGTCATACATCAAAAAAATAGTGGAGAATAGCTGCAGAAAAAATATATCATTTAATCTCCAAATTGATAGCCCGAACTCACATTGAATCTAGAAAAATCTTCACAAAAACTCACCCCAAACTTCATACAAAGATCTCAACAAAAAAATAATCATATTATTTATGTCATGACATCAAAAAAAAATTCTCACAATAGCAAAACAATAGATACTCAGGAAACTAAGTTATGCACTCCAAACCTAATCAATATCCTACAACAAACTATAGATAAGCATCAAATTTGAAAAGATTTTAGCACAATGACAATCTCCTGGATGAAATTGTCTTGGAGACCCTCATAACCACTATATTTGAGCCTCAATCCCCTTGGTTTATCAGCCTTGGAGATTCATGCTTCATTGGTTTACCAACCTCTAAAGAATCATCACAACTTGTGAGAAAAACAATGCATAGAATGAAACCCAACTTGGAAAATAAGAAATAATATATCAAACCACCACCAACACCAATTTGGGCACCCAAATCCCATGCCCAAGGGAGTGGAACATGAATTTGAAAAGTTGTAACTCTCTCCAACAAGAATGGGTCACCATAAAGTTTGTAACTCTCACTACCAAGATGAGAATCAC
>VDFB02346537.1:0-29891 GCA_007258455.2 Sequoia sempervirens
CCCTCTCCCATCCACTCCCACTCTCTTCATGCCTCCCTCCCACTCTCTCCCAACCTTTCCCACTCTCTCCCACTCCCTCTCCCTACCTATCTTTGAAGTCTCTCCCTCTCACCCTACCTAGCTAAGTCCCCCTCACTCTAACCCCTTTTCTCCCACTCCCTCTCTTTTAAACTCACTTCCACCCACTTTCCCCATCCCACCCTACCTAGACAACTCTCTCTCTCTCTCTCTTAAAATTATCCCTCCCTCTAAAGACATACATAAATACATACAAGCATAATACATATGTACATAAAATCCTACATCCATACAATATACATGTACTAATACATATAGGCATACATACATATAAGGATATATACATACATTAACACTAATGAAGAAATAACGTGAGCGTGTTATGTCTTGCTTGGCATGTATCCCGTGATAAGCAAAATGTCAAAACTAGGAAATAATGTCAGATTATAACGCAGTTTATTATATTTTTCTTTGGGAATCCCCGAGCCTTAGCATTGGTAGTTTCCTTAGAATACCAACCTGGAGGCTTGGAGGGCATTCCCAATGACCATAGACGTGTTTTTGCAAATTTTACAATTTTTTCACATAATCGAGTTCATGCTCACCATCAGGATTGCATCTGGTTCAATATCAAAAAAATCGAACACATGGATAATGTTAGGTTCTCTCTTAGCTTTCCAACGATGTAATTTTTTTCACTTTATGACAATGTTAAGCATTTCATCCATAATTTCTTTTGTTTGTATGTCTGTTTTTTGTCAAAAAGTAGTGTTGGTGTTTTTTTCATTATAAATTAACCATTCATCGAAATTTCAAATAAATTACATTTTTAGAAACTAGACACCATTCTACAATTTTATTTTTTTATTTTTAAAAATCTATTACTTTCCAAAAAATGTAGGGGGAGCACGGCCAAAATTTTGCATTTTAGGAAGTGCCCACTTAGAAAATTAGTAAAAAATCAAATATTCATTAAAAAATTATCAGAAAAATTGTGCATCAAATACATATTGTTAGCTAACTTCTGACCATAGCAATTTTAAAAATACTACAAAAAAGTTCACCATGCTAGGGTCGTACAAGAGTTGTTATGTTATGTTTTTCTGACAAAAAAAATAGCAATTTGTGTACATCCCTCTTTTGAACCACTTAATCTCAACCATTTTCAAAATAAATTAGTAGTTTAGAAAGTAGACTCGGAGCACTTCAATCCTTGTTATTGTTCCATCTCAAAATTTTGAGTGTAGCTATCCTCAATTTCACGTCCAAGGTTAGTATTTTCTAATTTCAGAAAAAAAAGTGGCCACTTAAGCCCCCTTTTCGGGAACCATCTTGGTGCACTTACCCTATAGTACCATCATGAAGTAATCAAGCAACTGTCAATGTACTCAATACCAAGAGAACCACACAAGATCAATGTCATATATCCAATCACGAATAAAAAACATAACCATGGCATCATGATCTAACCATCTCCTTATATGAGATCACATGCACCATAACATATATATACATCCTAGTCTCAAGAGAACATGTAATATGCCAAACTTTGAACTAGTATCAAGAGTAAAACATGGCATCATAACAAATAGACTCTAAACTAGGAAGCCATATCTCTAATCACATGGAGATAACCTTACCAATGATGCATCCACGTCACTACCAACAACTCCCACTAAACTGTCATTCCAAGTCACACATGGCATCATGAAAAAAATCCTCTCCATGAAGATCATCCAGGTCTACACACACAACTGAAATGTCTATAACATAAAAAGTAGAACCATAATCTCCAAGCCAAGAAGATACCTACAACTGCAAAACCATCATAACCATATCCATCACTGCCAAAACCATCACTATCAAAAGCTCCCATTGAAAAATGTAATCAAGCTATCCAAGACTTCATGACAAAAATCTCCTCATGAAGATCAACCAAAGGCCCTCACACAATCAAAGAACTCAAATATAATAAGAGATCCCAAAAGGAAAAGTAAAACCATGATCCTCATACCACAAACATACACCACCACAACCATAATCAAGAACCAATCCAACACCACCAACAATGCACCTACATAAACCATCATGACATGCTAAAGTCTCTAAAGCAGAAGAAACATCCATGACACCATAATCACCACCAAAAGTAACAACTCAACCCAACCATGTCCACATATCTGCATAATCATAGTCAACTACATAGGTCCCATATCATGATTGTACTTGGTAATATCATCTCATCTCCTTAACATGACAACAAAACTAGCAAACCAAGTGACTAAACCAAGCCACCAAAACTGAACATGCATCAACATTGAAATATCAATGGGAAAAGACAACCCATGTCCAAGTCATAAATGTAACATGTAAGCATGAGCCACCTACAACATTGCACAACTTGTAGATACATCAATATATCATATAAATCCAACCATATACTGATAACCATGTCAAATAGAATAATCTGAGATGTACAAATGAGCATGCAATGAATCCATCATCAAATCTCCAAGATCCGATCATCCATTAACTCATAATATCACCATAGTCAAAGAAACCCATAAACAGCTCAGATAAAGAAAATAGAAAATAAACCATGCCAAAATATCTCCAAACCTAATCCACTATGTAGTTCTCTGAACAAGCTTTCCATTGACTATTCGAAGTCCAAAATCTGACTCTGTATGCACCCGATATGCCCTCTCAAAACTCAAAATAAACACTTGACTTTGACCGAGCAAAAGACTATCAAAATTGCAGAATCTTGAAAAATATCTATCACCATAGTGTAGAGCTCTAAGTTGGATTTCCAAAAAGTCCAAGAAGTCAAAAATCTGACATATTGGGAAAAAGTTATGCCCCTCTAAAACAAAAGCACAGTTTGCACCTAAGGCAAAAAAAAATTTACCCACCCTTGGTGACTGAGCAGTGGCCCCTCCTGGGCGGCACCGCTCCTTGGGTGGCGGACCCGGAATCCTTTTCAAAAATAATTATTTTAAATTCAAAAAGATTGCATGGGCCCTTTAAATAATTCATGGCGAAATATTTAACATTTAAAAATCTTCATTTTAACAACTTTAAAAGCCTTTAAATAAAGTCTATTGGCAATGAAGGTCGACAGGCCCACCAGGCAGGTCGCCGACAGGACCGGCGGCCCTGTCAGGGGGTACGACAATCGTCTAGTGGGGGGTTAGATTTTAATAATTTTTTTAATTAAAAACCTTTTTCAATTAGTATTTCAACCGATTTTTATTTTATTTTAATATTATTTTTACATTCGTACGATCTAGGCATGGGCATAAAAATTTGTAATTTTTCAAAATATAAAAAATAGGTCAAATTATATATCAATTTTCGTCTCTCGGCCAACCCAGATCCAACCGTGAGGTTTATTTTGGACTAGGAGATCATCTATGAAATCTCACCCCCAAAACCCCCATTTGAATACAAAACCAAGAAACCTATTTCACCCAAAATTTCTCACATCCCAAATCCAAAAACAACCCATTTAATCAGCAAACCTAAAACCCTTAAAGATCTGCAATAAAACACCTTCAAAACCCTCATATCTTGCCATGTATTTTATTCTCACATGCAATGCATAGATTCAAACTTAAACAAGATTTTTCTCAACCAAAAGTTATACAAGCATAACCAAAGCTCTGATACCACTTGTTGGAAACTTGCAGCCAATTAAAGACAATTTCCACATAACCCACAAAGAAATCTATGCATCTAAGTATTTAGAATCCACATGCAAGAGAATAGACAACATACCCATGAAAATATGACACAAGATATACCCTAGGAAAACCCTCAAGAAGGAAAAGACCTAGCCTCCAAAAGCATCCATCTCTCATGTATTATTTAGCAATAAAGATTACAATACATCCTCTGAGTCTCCATGAACACCATTGAAGCAACAAGCTCTCTCCAAGCAATCCATGCGAACAAGCATGCAACCACACATCTTGTTCCATGCTTCAAACCCTCACAAATGATAACCAAAGCTAATTATGCAAAATTGCATCTCACAATAACTACCTTTGTGGTTGCTTTTATAGAAGCAAGCTCCCACAAAACCACTAAGTGGTATTGCACAAAACCATGTGACTATAACTATGAGATTACAAACCATGTCCCTTTATTTAATATTGGGTGCTTTATTTATTATTTTCCCCAATATTAAATAATTAAATTTTATCAACTTAACTTATGTGCCAATGTTACATGCAACATTAAGTGGCCCCAAGAATAATTACATTAAATATAATATGCAAGGTGTACAACACACCTTTTTCCTAACAAATAGAAGATTTACTTCAAATTGAAAGAAATATTCTTCCATAAATCTTGAAAGTAGTCTTGTGAGGGTATAGTACAGGCCAATTTTCACCAAAATTGTAAAATTATCGCTACAAATCCAGCTTCTACTTTTAAGGAGTCAACTCAAGTATACTTGCATATCACCAAGCAGTAAAATTATCGCTTTAGATCCAACTTATACTTTTAAAGAGTCAACTCCTGTACATGTATATCACCAAGTGTGTGCCCTTGGAGATCACATTTCCCCCTCTAACACATGGAACATGATAGAGGAATCACTTTATAATTCAAATCATTTCAACCAAGAATGACAAAGAACAAGGTACTCACACTCTCAATTATCTTCCTATAGAATTCATCATAGTTACACTTTGCTTCCAACTATCTAGAATTTTATCATGTGAGCAACATGCTTATGTCATCATAGGAGAATGTTGTTACCATTAGTAGCTTCTATGATCTGTATAAGATCAACCAATCTCTCTCTAATGCTCATTTATAACTCTCAAAGTTTCTTCTTTTATCTTAAAATTCCACTACCCAATAAATGTGTGTTTAGCAATTGTTAAGTATATTCAGTTGTAATCCAGTCAAATTTGAATAGGAACAAATCATCACCTTCATAGAGACCCAGTGGTGTTCTATGTAAGCCTTGATGCAGGATTGGGACCACAGATGGCTCATTCAACTAAGTTTTGGTTTACAAGAAGAGGCTCATTGTCAGTACAACATTCACTGATAAGCATGAAAATATTTTTTTTGGGTTTAAAGAACACACTAACATGATCAATGAGGCCAAAGAGGAATTGTGAATAGACCAAAAACATCACCACAACAATTACCATCATGGAATCACCAGATTCATCTTGATATTTAAGAGGGTACAGTATGACATGGCCTAGCTACAATTCCCACTCTCAGCCCCTCTTCTAAGCTCCTTGTCTTTAATGTTTTGCAGAACAATCAATATTTTCATAAAATCTTATCATCTTACTTATTGTAATTGAGTTGCATTGACTATGGGTCACTACCTTGTACATGCTATGGTTATAGAAAACTTCTAACATACATAAAATGTTGGATGCAATTCTTCTTCTTCTATTCATGACAGGTTATTTCAGAAGGGAACATAAGGCAAAAGATAGAATCGCCAGTTGAACATGACTAATAAGAGAGTTAAAGATTTCAACTAAAATTACATATAGTTTGAGAAAATAACTTTTCTGCATAAAAAAATCTTTGCAACAATATTTTAGCATCAAGGTTTCAAATTTTCATATCACTTAATGTGCCCTGTCTTCGGTATGCATATAATTTTGTTCACATGTATTTTCTTTTATTTTTTAAATTGCTTGATAGAGAAACTGCAACTAGTGTGGTACTACAAAGAGATTTTTCCAGAATGCTTATGAGTGATAAACTCTAATATTTATTGTGTTTTTTTCCTTGCAAGAATCAGTGATTGGGACTCAAGAGTATAGAATTAATAAGAGACTAGAAACATAATCTTAAAAGCTCCCACGTCAGAACAAAATGCTCTTTGACAAAACTAGAAAAAGTATTTTGATCTTTTTGTATAGTTAACCTTGGGAAGGACAATATACACGATATATAGCTTTATTTAGTCTTATCTGATCTTACTTGACTTCTTACTTTTGGCATGGTCAACAAAGCCTACTTTTCTTTAAAAAATAATTATGTGATGTTTTTGATATTAAAAATTATTAAAGGATTTTCAAAATCAATATTTGCAAAAAGAGAAAGCATAAACACATACCAAAACTTTTGTTTTGAAGGAAAACATCTTGGCATCATACTAACTCATTTTCATATTGGTAATGAGTTCATTGAATGATTCAGGAACTGTTAATCCTTCAAGAAGTTCTTCTTTGCTTGATTGCAGAAGGACTTCTTATATATCTTGTGAAATTCTCTACACCATGCATGACACCCTAAATCTTTTGTCTTTAACAAAAAGGTTAAATCCTCTACCTAAACAAAAGCAAACCTGCATATTAGTAGGTACTTCAATTTTGGGAAGATGCTAAAATTTGTTTAAGACTTATTGATGACGGATTTGTAAGGAAGCAAAGGTATGTAGAAACGCTTCCTACACTAATCTTGAGAGGACGAATATGCAAATTTCAACTTCAATATTATAGAGATTCCAAGAAACAAATAAGAGCATAAACGAAATAACTGTAAACACATGACACAATGATTATCATGGGGAAAACCCTTTCGGGAGAAAAACCCCACTCCAAAGCCTACTCAATGTATTTCAAATCCAACAACAAGATTACATACACTTGCAGAGCAAGTCTTTTACAAGAGTATCACTAGTTAACAACTTTGGAAGAATTCTGGCAGCATTTCAGCAACATAACAATATCTAAAACTACTCCTCAAGCCTTCAATTTATAGACCTCTAGCAATACAAGAAACCACCAGTGGTTTACAAAACCATGTGATTCGCTTCTCCAGCAAGATTCTAGTCTAAAATAAGCTCTAACATCCAAAATGAAAACCCCTATTTTTGACCCTTACAAATGTCATAAATTTTGTCATAATATGCCTAAAAATAGGCCTTTCATAATATACCACCATGTGGGCATCTTATGACACCTAATAAACCAATTTTCAAAGCACCAACAATGTGTAACGGCTATAGGAAAATATTAAATGAAAATAACTATTATGAGAAATATGCAGCAAGGTTGAGACACCTCATTTCCCAACATTCTCCCACTTGTTGAATACCTTGCAAGGGCCAAGGGAAAAACACCATCATGGATCAACTACTAGGGGTCAAAAGGCCCATAGACTCGAAACACTACCTAAATTTCATTGTGCTCATAGGCTTAGTTAATGCATCTACAACATTCGCCACTGTCTCTACCTTTTCCAGCTTCACCCTCCCATCCTCCACCATATCTCTCACAAAGTGATACTAAACATCAATATGTTTGGTCCTAGCATGAAAAGTTGGGTTCCTCATAAGGCAGATTGCACTCTAACTATCATAATAATCTATAACTACACTTTGTTTCAATCCAATATCTAAACACAAATGCTTCAGCCAAATGGCTTCTTTACAGGCATGAGTAGCTATCATATACTCAGCCTCAATAGTGGACAAAGTGACCACAGCCTGTTGCTTGCTCATCCAACTTATTGCACCACCATTAAGAGTAAACACACATGCACTAGTGATCGACATCACTAACCCAATCTGAATCCACAAAACCATGAATACTCATGGAATGTTGATCTCTTGTACCATGAAAACATATAAAATACTCTATTGTACCCCACAAATATCTAAAGACCCTCTTAACTACATCCCAATGCACTCTTCCAGGATTAAACATAAAACGAGAAAGAACTCCCATTGCTTGGGAAATGTCAAGTCTTGTACAGACCATAGCATACATTAAGCTTCCTACTGCACTCTGGTAAGGCACTCTGCTCATGTATTCCATCTTTGATGGGGATGTAGGACATTGTGAAATAGAGAGCTTCATTCCTAATGTAACAGGAACACAAAGTGGTTTACAATCCTGCATGTTGAACGTTTGCAAAATAGAACAAACATACTTACTCTGGCCAAGCCATAGCTTTCTGTTCTCACAATCTCTTCTAATCTCCATCCCAAGTATGTGTTTTTCTACACCAAGATCCTTCATTTCAAATTTCACATAGAGCTGAGATTTCAATTCTACAATCAAACCTTTTCCTTTCCCAATAAACATGTCATCAACATATAAAGCAATTACCAGGAAACAATCACCATCAGATTTAAAATATACATAGTGATCAGATTTAGACCACACAAATCCCAAACTCAATACATATGTATCAAACTTCTAGTACCACATCCTAGGACTTTGTTTAAGGCCATATAGAGATTTCTTTAACTTACAAACCAGCTTGCTTTTACCTTTTACCATGTAATGCTCTAGTTGTGTCATATAAATTTCTAACTCCAAATCACCATGAAGAAATGCAGTTTTCACAACCATTTGTTCCACTTCTTAATCATAAGATGCTGCAATAGATAATAAGAAATGAATGGATTTCATTTTAGCAACATGAGAAAAAATATCACTGTAATCAATACCCTCAACCTGAGAGTATCCCTTCACAACCAACCATGCCTTATACTTTTCAACATTTCCATCTGAACCAATCTTTTTCTTAAACACCCATTTATATCCAATAGGTTTTTGACCCTCAGGAAATGGTACAAGGTCCCATGTATCATTCCTTTTAAGAGCTACCATTTCTTCATCCATGGCTATTTTCTAGGACTCTGCATCATTCTTGCCTAAATCCTCTTGCATAGATCTCAGTTCATCAATGTTAGTACTCAAAGAAAATATACACTTCCAATCATCAGGTGAATACCCATACCTTTGAGGTGGTTTCCTTTGCCTTGCAGACCTTCAAACAAGCTGAGGTGGAGGTTCTTCCACTTCTTCCTCCTCTTCTAAAGATTCAGAGCTTGATGAGCTCTCCTCAACTTCTCGTCTATTTTTGGGTCTCGGTTCAACATCTTCAGGCGTAGAAGGAATTTGAACCACATCATTTTTTTATTCAATTTCTTTATGCTCTTCTAGCTGAAAAGTAATAGGAGAAGATTTTATTTCTCTAAAAATAACACTTCTAGAATAAATTACCTTTTGTACAATAGGGTCCCAAAGCTTTTATCCTTTCACACCATAGCTATAGTCGATGAAGATACATTTGACAGCCTTAGAATCCAATTTTGTTCTCTTCTCCTTAGGTGCATGTGCATATGCCTCACAACCAAAAACTCTCAGATGTCTATGTGAAGGATTTTTCCCTGACCATGCCTCCATTGGCGTTTTATCAACAAGCGCTGATGTAGGAGATCTATTTATCAAATAACAAGCAATGGTAATAGCTTCAGCCCAAAACTTTTGTTCTAGATTAGCTCCACTTAACATGCTCCTAGCCTTCTCCATCAACGTTTTTGTTCATTCTTTCTACAACTCCATTCTGCTATGGAGAATACGAAGTTGTCTTTTGTCTTTTAATCCCACAATCTTTACAAAATCTGTCAAAATCTATAGAATAGTATCCACCACCATTTTCAGTCCTCAAACATTTAATTTTCTTTCCAATCTAAGTTTCTACCATAGCCTTGAAATCCTTAAAACGACTGAAAACTTCAGATTTACTCTTTAAAAAATATACCCATGCTCTCCTACTGAAATCATCAATAAAAGTAACATAATAAACCAATTTTCCAATAGAAGGAACATCAATAGGACCAAATACATCAGAGTGAATCAGATCCAAGATACATGAAGACTTATGAGAAGATGAGTAAAACTGAACGCGATTTTGTTTGCCATAAATACAATGTTCACATAAATCAAACTCTAGATTGCAATCATTCAACCCCTCAACAAGGTTCTTATTTTTTAGGGCTTTTAAACCCTTCTCTCCAATGTGGCCAAGCCTTTGGTGCCATAACATGGTCTCCTCTGCAGGAAACTTTTATTTGGTAGAAAAAGCACCCTTGGGTACCCAAAAGCCACGACCATCCACAGAAGAGGAAACCATCTCTTTTTTCAGTGAAGTAGTTTCTGTATTAATCTTATCAGAAGTGCTATTGCACTCAATTGTGCATGCATCAAACTAGTACAATCTACCCAATTTGCTTCATCTTTTTATCACCATAGCACCTCTCACCATTTTCACACCTTCTTCAAAAAATAGTACATGCACACCTGCATCTATTAGCTTGCTAACAGATAATAAATTTCTTACTAGTCCTGGGATATGCAAGACACCATCAAATCATTTAACTCCACCATCAGTAAAATTCACATGAATACTACCACGGCTAACAATATCAAGGAAAGAATCATCACCCAAATACACCTTACCACTGTCATAATTTTCATACTTACTAAACCATTTTTTGTTAGGAGTCATGTGGAAAGATTCACCTAAGTCTATCAACCATACATTATCACCTGCACAAGTGGCCAAGGCTGCAATAAAGGCATCTCCATCTTCCTTTTCAGCCTTACCATGGCACCAACTTGCTATACCAGGGAGATTCAAGTATTTTTAGAGAATTGAAAAATTCAAATACTAGGATCATCATGCTGGTGACCAGAACAAATGTAGAAAAAAAAAAATTATTAATTTTGAACATAGAAATTCACTGCTCTAAAACTTGAGATTAACATTAACAAAAAGTGAACTTGCAACTGACTGGAAAGCATTAAATTGCTCCCTGATTCACAAAAACTATTGAGGGCCCTATAACTACAGATCTCTCAAAATTAAGAGTTGTAATGCAACATAGGTAGTTGGCCCAAGGTAATATCTGCATCTAAAAACACTATACAAGTTATAGTTTATTTTCCAAAACAAAGAGTATAGCAAGGTTCAAAATGGACCCTTCCATTTCAAAGAAAATTATTAGGAAACATAAAATGGAGTTCATTCCTAAAAACATAACAAAGAGCTTCAACTTGAACATTAACAATAGATTATGAGATAGTTCTAAAGTGGACTAGACTTGCTTCTCCCCATACATATGCAAGTTAAAAACAATAGAACTTTCTCAAAAAAATACAAATCTTGGTGAAGAATATTAGATTGCCAAATATATTGTATGTCCAAAATCATTTGGGTCTATCCCATGTAGTTTTTGATGTTGTCAAATTACCATAATAAAAAATTATAATTAGATTTCCATAGGCACCTATATAAGCTCAGCTTCATTGACCGATTGATAGTCATCTGTGGGCCATTTTGGCATCCTCCAGATTATGAGATAGTTCTAAAGTGGACTGGAATTGCTTTTTCCCATACATTTGCAATTTAAAAATAATAGAACTTTCTCTACAAATTGCAAATCTTGGTGAAGAATATTAGATTTCCAAATATATTATATGTCCAAAATCATTTGGGTTTGTCCCATGTAGTTTCTAATATTGTCAAATTACCATAATGAAACATTATAATTAGATTTGCATAGGCATCTATATAAGCTCAGCTTCATTGACTGATTGATAGTCATCTATGGGCCATTTTGGCATCCTCCATTACTGCTTTCCTCATTTCTTTGTTGATTTACAAGTTTTACAAATTGTCTAAAGTCTCCAAATAGCCTTCCAAATTTTCACCCTTCAAGTGAGCATTGCCAAAAAAATACGACACATGTAATATTTGAATCCTAACAAATTGATGATCAAAATAGAATTATGTGTTCTTTAAATGCAACAGTTTCTATTTTTTTGGTGTAATTGTGATTTTTTTATTTTTTATTTTTAGCCAAGACAAGATAAAGGGCTTGTTACTTGCATATAGAGGAAAAGAAAAAGCAGCTTCTAATATAGAAGGTACAACATTGCACTTTGTACTCCTCATGTCATTAAACAGATGTACTTACATTCCCTTGAGCTGGTAATCAAGATTATTCTCACATTTTCCCTAGGCCAAAACTGTTCTGCCAGTTTTAGGAAGGAACTTTGCTACCCTGCAACTCTTGTTATGTACAAGGGGATAATGATAATGGTTTGTAAATGTAAACCAATGTATTTAGTTTGAGTAAATAAGGATTTCCACAAAGGCTCTATGCCTGCTTAAACCAATCGAACTCTCACATATTGAACAAGGCTAAATATAAATAATTTGCAATTATTACTCTTTACTCGTTGTTGAGTTATAGTTTAAGGTTTTCTGTTAAATGCATTGGCATGTGGTTATCATTATGAATTTGAGATAAGATACTATCAACTATTTTTTTTATTTAAATAATTATAAATTATGATCTAAATTATTACTTGAAATGTATACAAAATATCATTTATGTAAACCTCTTTAATATAAAGTATTGAAATACACATAATTTACATATTGTTAAATTTTATTAAAAAAATAATCCCCATCTTGGTGCCTATTTCACAAATCCAAATAGAAATTGGTTATTGGAATTTACTAAAAATTCTAAAAATGATTATCGTTTACTGAGTACTAAATTACGACACTTTATTTTTCTATTTGTCATTAGATATGATTGAAAACTTTAAGAAATCAAAGAATTATTTATGTTCACTTTTTTAAAGAAGATAAAACATCCATTAAGAGTTATTCTAATAGTTCTTTTGTTCTTCTTGACACAAGTCCCTTGTTTCAAGTATAGCGTGGAGAGAAATGTAACAAGCAGGTAAACCTTGTTTTTAGGTTTAATAGGTTTAAAAAATAATTTTGTGGCATATTTAGTTATTGATTAGTACTTAGAAAATAGAAAATAGAGAACTTTATAGAAAGAAACTTTGAATAATAATTCTTCAAACTCACCTAAAAATTACAACAATTCATATGTGAAAATTTTGTCAACCAACATGTAGGTCATTCTCATTGAAAATAATAAAAGAGAAAAAAAGTATGTTACTGTGAAATTGAATTTCACTAAAATTTTCTTTCTAGTCTATCTTTTTTAGAGTCCAAAAATTTCATCAAGTGCAACTAAAAAATGCAAACTAATATAGTTACTTACTTGTGAGCTACATGACTACAATATACGATAAAATGTGTTTCAATTAAAATTTTTGTATTAGAGGATACCTTTTGGTGGAACCCCTAAAAATGCTTTGAGTTCCACTTTAAATTTTGTAAAATTTTGGCTATTTTCATGTCCTAGGGATTATGGTTTTGTTTATCATTATTCCTTAGGTTTTGTGTTGCTAAAACCCTTTCTAAAAACCCTTAAGTTTGAGTCCTTTGCAAATATTATGATTCATTGTTGACCTTTTATCACTAGTTCCTAGTTGTTTAAGTCACATCTTATGCCTTTGAGTATGTTTTGTTACCAACCCCTGAGTCCAAATGATCCTAGTTGTTGCCTGTTGTTTTATTAAAAATAATGTCTTATCTTAATGCGAATTGAAATTCATCAAAATATTTGTTGGGTCCTAAGTTTGGGTCTAATATTTTCATCATTTTTCCTAAGGTTCCAGCCTTAAACTTTATGTCCCTATCTATCATGTGCTTAACAGCACGACCCCCTTTTAAGTACCAACTATTGGCATGTGTAGAATTCCTAGTTTATAAAGATCATCGGATCCGGAGGAACAAATCTTAACTGCTCCCTGTGACCCCATTGGGATCTATTTTGCATTATAATATTCTCATGGGCTGGTAGGCTAGCCCCACGTTCCCTCTGCATTGGCAAGCCCAACATTTTTGAATTGTAAACAAGTGGCAGTTTGAGTGAATCAATGGTGGAGATGGAATGATGTGGTTGCATTTGGGTCATTCCCTGTTTCCCCATCTAATTTTATTTTTCATTAAAATAATATCATGGGGTGGCGGGCGGAAGACATATGTCCCTTCGTAAGAAGGACCCATCGGGTTTCAAAGGCAATGAACACCTTGCTAGAATAGATTGATGGTCGAGGATGGACAGCATGGGTCAATCTTGATCTCTCCCTGCCATCCCATGGGGGACCCACCTCTACCTCCCATCTCTTAGCGGGGAAGTGGGAGAGCGCCATGTGGAGCAATCTGAAAGGTAGAATGAACATTAGAAAAGGGAAAATATTAATGAAATATTTTTCTATAAGAGTATGAGGGATAAAACCTGTGTTATTAAGGGGTTTTCTTCTGCACGTGTTTTAAATGTAAGAAATATCTTTTGATCTTAATCGTCAGTTGTGTCAGAGAATTATGTGCATGAGCAAGTGGTCTTGCACAAAGGCACACACATGTTGATGGCTTGAGATTTAATCTCATCTCTTTCCTATCTCCTCGTTGCTAAGTCTTGCACATGGGTTAAATCTCATAGGGAAGTAGGGAACTTGACATGATGAGTTCTCTTCAATGCTTGGTCGAGCCCGCAAACAAGTTGGAAGGTTTTTCCACATGAGTTATTCTGATTAGATAATACAAATGGTTGTTTATAGTCAATTTTTTCAAACTTCTTGATTCAATCTAAATCCCTCGTTAATCCATCTCATCATGCAATCAACGATAAGTTTTCAAACTTGTGTAGTTGATTGTAAGATCACTCACGCAAGAATTCTTTTGAACATTAATGGTGGACATGCTTCATTCATTCAACATAAAGAGGGTTGTCATCCATTTTATTTCACAATTGCAATCATTAGGATCTGATAATTTGGTCTAGAGCCAGAGAAGAAGGCATGAAGAGCTCGGGTGAACAATTGTAGAGGCATTGAAGACAAATTTTCCTAGGTAAGCAGGTATCCACACTTTTCTATGTCAATTATGCATAAATTAGCTGGTTTGGGGAATTGTTGAAAGTTTTTTAAGCCTTAGCTTCTTAGGGTTTGAAGGGATTTGGTTATTTGCAAATTTTATTGGTTTGGAAAGAACTATGTGTGGTATGGGAGGGTTTATGCTCTGCAAGTTTGTCTCTAAGAGGATAAGCTAGTAAGACTCTTATGTAAGAGAAAATTCATAAACCCTAGGCTTCTTATACTAACAAGATGAGTGAACCTAGTGTGTCATTTCCCCAACCAAAGAGGAAACTCAAGCAAAAAATGGTTAAGAGGTTTAAAATCCATGATGACACACCTAAAATTAAGCTAGATGTACCTGAGAAATCCATGAAATCAGAGGTATAGAAGAGAGTTATTTCCACGAGGGATGAGGTCAAGAGTGGTACTAAAGAGGGTTATAGGACAAACATTCTTTCTAGGCACATAAGGGATGATAATGAGGATAAGGTTGGTCCATCTAAGAAAAAAAAGGAGAAGGACCACAAGGAACCTGATTTTTCCATGGAAGATAAGGGAAATTATATCTATGATGAAGAAAAAACTAATCCAAAGTATGCCCAATATATTCTCACACTTACAAGTCAAGAAGGATCTGATGATGGTGAAATAAATTCTCCCATTTCAACAAAATCATGAAGGTGACATGCATACTATGATTTTGAAGATGATGAACCATTGCAGAAACAAAGTCTTGGTTTGGAGTTTTTTGTCTTGGAAGCTAACATGGAAGATGGGTTTTGATCCTACTACAATGATGAAATATATCTTTTGGAAGGTGGGTAAATCTTCTACAATGAATGGAAAGGGGTTTTTGTCTTATGTGCTTTCCCCCTCTCTACAAAGTGCAAATATAACTACAAAGGGAATGTATTTTGTAATGGTCCAATTGAATAGTGACATGTGTACTCTTTGGCCCAAAGCCTATTTTGCTCTTTTATTTCTATAAGAAGAAATTCAAGGCCAGAAGTAAGGGGTTGGTTATTTTATAATTGATCACAGAGAAAATTGTAAAGAGAATACTGAGCATATTTGAATTTTGTCTTAGGTTTGAGTTTGCTAATGCATATGTAATTGTAATAGTAATATTGGCAATATAATACAGGATGGCATAAATTCAAAGCCGTTTTCTCTCCTATGTACTCGTTTCATGAATTATAAATAATATAATTGATCCAGGTGGATCTCGAGAACCTAAAAATTGAACTATTCTAGATGCCCTTGAAATCAACGCCATGTCAAATTACTCAGGAAACTAGACTCAATGTAACTTGAACAGGTGAAAAAGGAGCTCATATGTCTGAGTTATGGCCATTCAAAGTTTGGTCAAACCTAGTGTAGGGAGGCAATCAAAAAGACAAAAAAATTCACCAACTTGGGATTGGTCAGAAATGGCATCAAATAAAATAGCTCATCAAATCAATCCCAATACTACTCATTTTGTCAAAAACAGAGCTCAAACGACAAAGATATGGTTGGTCAAACTTTAGGGTTGACTTTTTTGGTGGAACATACAGATGATGACATTAGCATGATGTCAACATGTTGACGTAACTTGTTTGTACCGTATAGCCAATGCATGGACCAATTGGCATGTGACACATGGCATCCGTACAATGAGCTGGCATGATAAGTTGACAAGTGACATGGAGGCACAGTCAACATTTTTGATGAATTGGAGTTTGACACGTAGCTATCTACGTGGTCTTTGGCAGCAAATTAAATTTTGACACATGGTGGTTTTTTTCCTCCATGACACGTGGGCCACTGGAAGGGTGCCATGTGGCACCCTTTTATCTTCTCCCGGTGGTTTTTTTAAGTTTGTTCGAAAAAAATATAGCAGGGGTCGAACCACCGACCCCCACATTGCTTGCACCTTCCTCCACCATTGTGCCACGTGCACATTCCTCAGTTGTATATGGACACGGGTTTCTTTTATTATTTTAAAAGTTTCAAATGGTTTAATAAATGACAGTGGGGGAGGTTTGAACTGGTAACCTCCCCACTACTAAAATGTTAATCCACTACCACCCCATCGTGCAATGTTGGAATTATATGGTGGTTGACTTAATAAGACAATAGTTAGGCTGAGGCCTAAACTAAAGTTGAAACTAATTAACTTTTAAATGGATAATAAAATGAAAAAACAATCCAAAAACAAAAATCCTGAGAATGTAGTGGGATAAGGGCTTAAAAACAAATCAAATGGATTTTTATGGGGTAGGTTATTGTTTTTATTTTAAAATGGGGAAATTGTTTAACTCCCTCCTTAAAAGAGGAAAAAAAATCAAAAATGGTGGTTTAGCCCAAATGGGAAAAGTTTCAAATATAAAAGGGAGTGTTAAGGAGGAGTTCTATCATCAAATTCTCAAGAATCCAAGTGAGGGGAATCTTGGCAAGAGGACTTGGGAGAAGAATTGTAGGCTTAGTCTGACGCTCGAATCTTTGTAGTTTTGAGAGAGCTATGTAGAAGCTTGCATTGTAAGGAATTTATCCTTCTAATGTCTAGAGTAAGGTCACTTGTGTGAAATGCCTTCTTGAATCCTTGGTTAAGGAGAAGGTAGCTTGTATGTAAACACTTGTGAGAACGTCCCAACATATTTCATAAGAAGGAATAAAATGATTTGTGGTCAAATGGACCCAGAGATGTAGCCAGAGTCTAGTGAACTCCGTTATAAACTCTCTCTTGTCATATGGTTTTTTTAGCTTCTATGATTTTCATGTGTTTTCATGGTTGATTATGGTTCTTTATTCCACACTTGAATTAAGTTAAATTGGTTAAGTGAACTAATCAATGATCTCAGTAGATTGATGGATTGAATTTACATATTGGATTCAAACAATTAATTAAAGATCTTGGCATAGATTTGGATTCAAACAAGTTAAGTAATTGTTTTCAAATATGATTAAGTGAAGAACTTAGACGAGTAAGCACACTCCAAATTTTTTTAGATCAAATGGTATCAAAGTAGTTTCTAAGCCCAATTTGCAATTTTCTTGGTGTTTTGATTAGTTTGTTGGCTTGCAAGTTTGCAAGTTCAACAGGTGTACATCCAAGAGAAATATGGCATCACAACAAGGGGAATATTCCAAGGTAACCATGTCTGCATCCATGATGGATGACTTCTTTTCCATGAAGAGGATGATTGAAGCACTCCACCAAAATAAGTTTGAGAGGCTTCAAGAACTTGAGGAAGCCAACTAGCATCTCTAGTTGGAAAATGTTGAGTTAAGGAGTCGCCTTGAAGACTTGGAAGATGGGAAGAGGAAGTTACACCTGATGTTGCAGAGTGTTGTGGAAGAGCAGATGGGAGAAAGTTTTGCTATAAAGAGTCCTCCTAGGATTGAAGATCCTAACAATTGTACTTTTTGTCCACACTTAGATGATTCCTCATATGTACCCCTCACATAGCCTGATAGTTTGGAGGCTTTATCTGTAGTAGTTCAGAAGAATCCATCAAGGAAAACAATTAGGAAGTTGACCAAGCAACGAAGAAGATAATAAATGAAGTAATTTCAATTCCTTCTTTTAACCATTATTGGTCTGAAGTTGTTGACAAAGATGGGCTACAGCGAGAAGGGCCTTGGAATTCATGGCCATAATAGGAATAGCGAGTCCCATAAAGGCGGTAGAATGACCTCATTATATAGGACTGGGTTATGATAGTGAAGAAATTGGAGAATGTTCCAAAACCATGTTTGTGAGAGGTCAAGATAAAGTTGAACTTGATGGAGGAAAATATAAGGAAGATTGTCTTCAACAGTTCAATTCATAATCTGATAGAGGAAAAGAAGATTCCCTAACTAGAGCAATGCTTAAGCTAGTTAAGGGAAATCCAAAGGTGATGAATACTTTAAATCTATTGTTGAGTTTGAAAATAGTAATTCATTTGTGAAAGCCTTGTGGAATATACGACCATTCATGTTTTTTCATGCACCTAACCACTATGTAGTAAGGTGTAACAAGAAGCAGAGGCTTTGTAGAAAGTTAGTCATGCAAGTTAAGGAGATAGCGAGGCATGCAACATACCTTCAACATTCCACTTCAAAGAAGGAAACTACAATGAAGGAAAAAGCCCAAAATTATTGTACTCACTACATAATCAATGAGCATTGGGTCAAGAAGTGTTGGAAGCTGCACCCAGAACTTTGATGCTCATCGAGGTCTATGAAAGAACTAAGTCAACAAGAGGTTGCAGAGGTAAAGGTAGAACCTGTCGATACCATCCCTGAGGCAGTCTGTGAAGAACCTAAGCAGAAATAGGAGCAGTTGGAAGAGGGAAGTTCCTTTGATCAACTCCGTAAGAGAGGGGAAAACATGTTGACTAAATAGTTGAATCAACTTTGTTTATGTTACCTTTTGGATTGTGATAATATGTTAGTTGATGTAAAACCAGTATGGATTTTGAGTGAAAAAAAAACTCTATTGAAATTGTTTACAAGTGTTTGTATGAAGTTGTATTACTCTAAGGTTGAGATTTTGTAAGGCTTTTGAAGCCATATCTCTTGTAATCTGAAAGGATAATACTTGAAGACTTCTTATTGCAGGTTAAGACTTGTTGCTTGCATATTTCTTGAGTGCTCTAGTGGGTGACACAATTCTCATATGTCACTAGCTTTTAGGAGATAATTTTGTAAAAGATAGATGGAATATCTATCCAGGACTTAGAGTTGCAGAAAAAGGTTAGAAACGACTTGTATGTTCTCAACTTGAAGACTTAGATGATGGTCGAAGCCCTTGAAGACCTTTTTCTATGGCCTTGTTGCTACAGTAAACAAAGATAGACTTGAATGGTGAAGCCTTTAATTATCCATTCCAAAGAACAAAGGTAAATGAATGTATCAGGCTAAGGCACAGTTTACCATTGCTTGAGTAGTTTGTAAGCAAGGAGGAGCATTAAAGTCATGCCAAAATCTTCCTGGTGTTGATGCAAAATTAGAACCACCAACATGAGAAGCACCGAGAGATAGGTTAATCATGCTTGGTATTATTCTTACTTTTGGTATGTAAAGTTCCATTTTGGACTTCATCTTAATGAGTTTTGATGTCCTAGTGTTGTCAAAATGTAAGACCCCTAGAGGTAGATGTGGCAATAGGCAAGCTTATGTTGGTGATGCATTACTGAGGTGTAAGACCCTAGTAGGTAGATGTCGCAATGTATGCTTCCTGGTGTTATCAAAGTGTAAGACCATTAGGAGGAAGATGTGATAGTATCTAGATGAGACAGGATCAGAGCCAAGTTGCCAAAGGTGGATCTTGAGAACCTAAAAATTGAACTATTCTAGATTCCCTTAAAATCAGCACCATGTCAAAGTACTCAGGAAAATGGACTCAAAACAACTTGAATGGACGAAAAAGGAGCTCATATGTATGAGTTATGGCCAGTCAAAGTTTGGTCAAACCTTATGCAAGGGGCCAATCAGAAAGATGAAAAAATTTGACCAACTCAGAATCAGTCAGAAATAGCGTCAAATCAATCCCAATACTGCTTGTTTCATCAAAAACAGAGCTCGGACGATAAATATATGGCTGGTCAAACTTTAGGGTTGACTTTAATGGTGGACCATACAAATGATGATGTCAACATGACATCAGCATGCTGACGCATCCTATTTGTACCGTACGGTCAATGACATGGACCAATCAGTGTGTGACATGTTCCATCCGTACAGTGAGCTGGCATAATGAGTTGGCAGGTGATGAGGAGGCATAGTCAACATTTTTGATGAATTCGAGTTCGACACGTGGCTTTCTATGTGGTCATTGGCAATGAATTAGATTTTGACACATGGCATTTTTTCCTCCATGACACATGGGCCATTAGAAGGGCACCACATGGCACCCTTTATCTTCTCCTCACGGTGGTTTTTTTGAAGTTTGTTTGAACAAAATGTAGTGAGGGTCAAACCGTCGACCCCCACATTGCAAGCACCTTCCTCCACTATTTCGCCAGGCACACATTCTTCAATTGTACATGGACACAGGTTTTTTTTATTATTTTAAAAGTTTCAAATGGTTTAATAAAAGATAGTGGGGGAGGTTTGAACCCATAACCTCCCTGCTACCAAAATGTTAAGCCACTGCCACGCCATCATGCAATGTTGGAATTGTGTAGTGATCGGTTTAATAAGACAACTAGTTAGGCCAAGGCCTAAACTAAGTTAAAACAAATTAACTTTTAAATGGATAATAAAATGAAAACAAAACAACCCAAAAATAAAAATCTTGAGAATGTAATGGGATAAGGGCTTAAAAGTAAATCAAATGGATTTTTATGGGGTAGGTTATTATTTTTATTTTAAAATGGGGAAATTGTTTAACTCCCTTAAAAGGGGAAAAAAAGCCAAAATGGTGGTTTAGCCCAAATGGGGAAATTTTCAAATATAAAAGAGAGTGTTAAGGAGGCATTCTATCATGAAATTCTCAAGAATTCAAGTTAGGGGAATCTTGGCAAGAGGACTTGGGAGAAGAATTGTAGGCTTAGTCTGAGGCTAGAAGCTTTGTAGGAGTTTTGAGAGAGCTATGTAGAAGCTTGCATTGTAAGGAATTTATCCTTTTGATGTCTGGAGTAAAGCCACTTGTGTGAAGTGCCTTCTTGAATCTTTGGTTAAGGAGAAGGTAGCTTGTATGTAAACACTTGTGAGAAGGTCCTAGCATCTTGCATAAGAAGGAATAAAATGATACATGTTCAAACAAATCCAAAGACGTAGCCAGAGTCTGGTGAACTCCGTTATCAACTCTCTCTTGTCATATGGTTTTTTAGCTTCTATGATTTTTATGTGTTTTCATGGTTGATTATGGTTCTTTATTCTACACTTGAATTAAGTTAAATTGTTTAAGTGAACTAATTAGTGAGCTCAGTAGATTGATGGATTGAATTTGCATATTGGATTCAAACCATTAATTAAAGATCTTGGCATAGATTTGGATTCAAGTAAGTTAAATAACTGTTTTCAAATCTAATTAAGTGAAGAACTTTAAAGATGAGTAAGCACACTCCAAAGTTTTTCAGATCAATAATCAAGGATTATCTTATTTGTCTCCATTGATTTCCAATGGATGTATAGTTTTGTTCTTGCTTATTAATTCAAATAATTAATGCAAATTCTTGGGTGAAGCTACAAGTTTGTGTCAATTGAGTGCTAGGATATTAGTAAGAAGTTGTGGTTGAGAATATAATGTTGAAATGTTGTAATGTAGTATTTTTGAAGCTTAAATGATGTTATGTGTTAAATTGTTATCAGATTGTATAGGTTTTGGGATTGACTCCATTCATAAGATGAGGCACTGATCTAAATGAATGTTCATAATACAATTTCTTTGTCAAATCAGTAGCAAATCACTTTTATAAACAAACTTTTTAAATGAGTTACAATTGTTATTATTTCGTGTTAAGTTTCACCATTCTCATGCTCTGAATGTAGAGTGTTGTTAAGAAGCAACCAACTTCTTTGATACATTCCATTTGTTGAGCTATTACATGGGAATTCATTTGTTCTTTACAATGTATTTGGATATTAGGTGCAGAGGTCTTTAACTTGGACATTGTGGGATCACCCTCTTGGGGAAAAAGCACAAAGCTATGTCACACTTTATAAAGGAAATGGCAAATGGTGATCCAACTTTTAAACTTGAATCACTAAAAAGTGGCATATATGTTTTGAATTTTGAAATGATGTAAACTGGTAAAATATGTATTTTTTAGTATATTTTATATTTGTATTTTTTTTAAAAAATTAAAAAATTATTTTAAACTAATTTTTAATAAATTAACACTATAATTTAGTTGCTGATAAAATGTTGAAAAATGAAGTTGCATGGGACTTCAAACTTTTTATAGTAAATTTTATTTGTTTTCTTTCAACTTTTTTGTGTGTATTTATAACTTGAAATAATAGTGCATGGATATATTTTTTTCCAATTTTGATAAATATATATTTTTAAATAAATATATTAAAATGTGTGTGAATCAAAAAATAGTTGTTTCCATTGAACATCAACTTTCATATTAAATATTTATCTAAAATGGAAAAAAAATTATACCATCTTGAAATATATTCTTTTATCTAGTACATATTTTTTTCATTTTTTTATAATAAGATTTAGTATTTTTCCTTGGCATGGTAATCAACCTAATATTTTGTGTTGATAACCTACTTTTAGTAAAAATAAAATATAAAATATAAATAATAATTAAACTATTAAAATAAATATATTTTTTAAAACTACACTTATGGATCTACAAAAGGGTATTTTATATTTAAATAATAAATATTTTTACATTAGTAGGAATTATTGAAACTTCATGTTTTCAAATATTTTTATTTTTTTGGTAAATTGGATTCAAACTGGTGCTCCATATATTTTTAGCCAACAATTTTAGTTGAAAGAGTTATGGAAGTATCTAACTTAGCTAGAATGAATCTTACTAGATCATATGTTTGACCAAAATTGATTTTTAGTTAGAAATACTCAAATTCAATTGTGTTGATAAGTTGGTTGAAAGTGTGACACAAATTTGTGTTTTTACCCCTCAGCTTTTGCAGAGCACAAAGTGTAGGAGGAAAGCATCATTTCTTTCACTCATTCATTGGCCAATCCCTTTGGGTTGCTAAGGATTGGAATTGGAAATTCCATAGGAAATTCTAAAGATCAACTTGGTTCTTAGAAAACAACCAATACCTTGTTACAATTTTAGGGGAAAATTATAAGACACTGACTCTATTAAGCCAAGATTATTTTAACTTAGACATAAGGATATAGAATCCATGGTACCATAGTGATGACAGCCACCTCCATGTAGGCGCCTAAAAACTCACTTAAAAAATGAGCTAATAGGTGGAAAGGAAGGTTTTGTTACTATGAGCAACTTCACACAACCTTTACAGAGGTCTACACACATGTTGCAAGTCAAATTGAAGGTTTAAGAGGCATAAAATAAGTTTCAAGGTGTAGATGTTTCTCCTTATACTTCACTCAACAACAAACAAATATTAGTATGGTTAGTCAAATTGAGCAAACAAGAACAAGCATCTCTATGAAATATTCCAACAGGCTTCATAATGCAAGAAAAACAACAAAAGATCAAATAAAGTAATTGAGAGCATAAAAAAATCATGGTGCATACCTTATCCCCTAGTGGATTGGTGCTACTTTGATGTGGAAAGTAGCCCTTTCGCAATCCCTTGATAAGCTTTATGATGAATGTGTGATGAACAAAATGGAAAGAACCTAGCTATGATGGAGAAATTCTATGCTAACTTGGATGATATTCTAAATAATAGCCTTGCATAAAATTGTGGATGATTGTGGATCCTCAATCAATAGAGAAGGCCTCTATTTATAAGGAAGAAGGGTTGAAGAGTGAAAAATGGGGAGAATGTGGGATTAAATTTTGGACCAATGGCATGATGCCACTTGTCAACATGCTAATGAATCTTAGAGGAGATGTGCTCACACATGTGTGAGCGCATCTGGGTAGATGGAATGTGTGAGAGGAATGAATGCCAATAGGCGGCTTGTGTAAGAGGAGGTGTAAGAGCCCTTAATGCAAAGGTGGCTCAAAAAAGAGGACATGTAAGAGCCTTTAATGCCAAGGTGGAGGACAAAAGTCCTTTAGGAGGGAAAAGTCATGTGGGTGGAATATTCAAACAATATGCTATTTTTGAACGAAAATAGGGTAATTAGTAAATCAAATAAATTGATTACACGTGCAACTTGACCAAGGTTGACTTACCCTAGCATGGAGTTAAAAGCTAGAGGAATGGGGGTTTAATGTTAGGAGTTAATTTAGGATTTTAATTAACTTAGATGAATTTAGTTGATTTATGACATTTGTTTTAAAGTTTTGGGTTTATTTAAATCAAATGAGAGGATGTAAGAACTTTAGGATTTTTATTAAATAAAATTGATTTATATAATTAAACGAAGAACAATAGGATTTTAATGAAATAATCCAATAAAGTGTATTATCTGATTAAGAAGGAAATTTTGATAAATTTAATTAATTAATTAAAGATTATTCAATGAATTGGTTAGTGTGGAAATGATTAATGAAGAATTGGTGTTAGTGAATCAAGTGCATGATGTCGATTAGGATATTTTGAGTGTCTACACAAGGACAATAACTAATTTTCTATCAAAAATAGACTATTGTTGTGGGTAGCTGTAGTGATGCCTATAGGTGACTTTCAACAATTTTAGCAACACAAAATAATCTAGACTTGCACACAACATTGCACACATTTAGAACAACAAACTCATTTCAAAAAATACTCACAAAAACATGCACAAAGATAACAAATATGGAGAAGATAATATTATTTTATATTCAAAATACATTTTTTTACACTCTTTTACATGCATTTACATAGTAGTTGCATAACATAATTTTCCCTCTATTGTTCCTCTTTGTTCTTCTTATCTATTATGATGCTACTATTGTCCTTGGTTTCTCTTTTGTTGTTCCTTCTTCCACTTCCTTTTCTATGTTCCCTTTTGTATCCTTTGATCTTACCTAAGTATTGTTGGTTTGAACCCTCTTTCTTTGTTGTTCTCTTCTTTTCTCTACTCTATTCTTCCCAAAACTAGAAACCTAGAAACTTCTCAAAATTCTCCAAAAATCCTACCTCAACAGCTGCAATGTTTAAAATCTTCCATAAATTCCCCCAACTATTCTTTCATGGCTTCAAAATTCTTTCCCAAATTTTCCCTTTTGTCATGTTCTTTGTTGTTGCTCATTAAATGAGCTCAAAGGGATATATTTGTTGCTCCCAAACAAACAAAAAGGTCAAATTTTAAATTTAAAACTCAATGGCTTAGTATGGTAGTGGTGCCCAGATAAATAAAATGTCAAACAAAATATTATGATGCCCCTACATGAAACTACTTGGCTAGAAAAAAAAAGTTGTGAGCCCTTAATCATTGTATAAAACTATGTATTGTTGTGGGTTAATGGTATTGTTGCTACGGGTCAACAATTCTATCATCTTGTGTTAACTAGATTGATTCTAGCTTTGTTAGGCTTATCCACGTTGCATCCCCCACTCGTCTACCCTTCCATTTCACTAAATACTCACTATACTCCTTGCCTCTTGTCTTTCTAATCACTCTAGAATCTAAATTATCTTCAATTTCCTCTCATTCTTTCTGGAGTAGTTGCTCCTTCCATTTTTCTAGTAGTATTTTCTCTTTTCTTTACTATTGTGATGTCTCTCCCTCATAGTAAGTATGAAAATTTCAAACATTAAACATGGGAGATATTTCCAAACCTTTTTGTAGCTCCAATTCATAAGAATTTGGTGAAAAAAAATTAATAATCTTGCTCAGTCCAATCTTCTTCCACTTGAGCTTGTTGTAGTCATGGCTAGTAAATATTTCATTTCGTAGATGTGCCAATACCATATCTCCCACTTTAAAATTATTTTCTCACCTCTTCAAATCATCTTTCTCTTTATACTATTGGTTGCTCTAGTTGAGTTTTTCTCTCAATTGCTAGTGTAAATCTTACATATGTTTGGCAAACTCCTCTCCTTTAACACTTCTCTTATATCCCTCTGTATTTTCAAGCTCCATTAATTCTGAAATACCTCTTGGACTATGGCCATATAAACAATTTGAATGGAGTCTTGTTGGAAATTATGTCACAACTTGTTGGCTTGTATCTCTATTCAAGTCTTCATTGCCGATCGATCACTGGAGTTCCTAGGTTTGTAACCTTGTCGCAGAGTTTGGAAGTTTCATAACTTCCCAACTAACTGATCTCCTTCGTTGTCATGGCATCGGTGATTTATGTAACTTAAGAACCTTGTTACGAAGTTTGGAAGTTTTGTAACTTCTCGACTGACCGAATTCCTTCATTTTTGCAGCATTTGGGAACTTTCTAACTAGCAGTGGGAGTTACAAAGTTTGTGTTTTCTTTGAATGGGCGATAGTGGTATTGGCTTGTCGTAGGGATCAGTAAATTCATAACCTGTATGCATTGGTTATGAAGTTAACATTTTTAGTGATGTTCCAATGGATGTGGTCTCGCTGAAAAGTATACCTTTGGTATGAACTCTTGGCGATAGTGTTTCTCTCGCTGACAATTTGTGTTTGGTATGAGCTCTTGCTGATAGCAATGGTCTTGCTGATAGTTCTATAATGGACATCAGTGAGATGTCTTGCCAATAGACTGAGTTTGGCCGATGGTTTTGTATTTGATATGACTCTTTATGATGGACAGATGGTTTTCTTATGATATCGGGGAGACTTGATATGCTATCGGTCTGACTTCTTAGGGTGTCGTTGATACCTTTGGTCTTGCCAATAGCTATGCGATTGAGCATTTTGGCATCAAGGAGACATGGTCTAGTTTCTCACTGACATGTGATATAGTTGAACATTTTGACCGAACGATTGTTTGACGTGGTTTGTTTTGAACCAATGAGTGAAGCGGAAGGAGAACCATTGGTAGTTGAATGGTTGCAACCATTCCTGTGTGGAAGATCAACAGACCATGAACAAAATGAGATATACTCTGTAACGAATGACAATGATCAGTTCGAGTAATGAATATTTTTGTTTGATTGAACATGTATTGATCTAACTAGATTCATAGGATGCTTCTCAGAGCATTGTATTATTATTATTATTATGTACAAGATTGATCAATGAATGTTGTCATTGTAAATTGACATCAGAAAGTTAAGTCAAATCTATGTATGTAAATTTATTTATTGTAATACAAAGATTCTTTTCTTGGTGTGGTGGGTTTTTCTCATGTAAGGGTTTTCCCACATAAATATGGTGTCCAATTGTGTAATTTGTTCATTTCTCTTTTCTGTTAATTATTATCAAGTATATATTATTGAACTATAATTGCAAAATTTAAAGTCATATATGCATTCTTCCCTGAGGTTTTGATGTTAGGAGAGTTTGTTCCACACCTAAGCTTTCCTTTCAATTTGTATCAGAGCCTGGCCAGTTGTGTTATCCTTGTGGGTAGGTTGGGTTTTTTTTGGTGTCATTTTTGTTTAATGGGAGTCTTGTAGAAGTCTAGTAATTTGAATTACAGATAAAATGGCAATCACATTAGGAAAGATTGAAATTGAGAAATTCAATGGCAGAAATTTTGAGTTGTGCAAACTAAAAATAGAAGATATGTTGGTTGATCATGATCTTTGTCTTGTTGTGTCTAGAAAAAAACCTACAGGCATGAAGTAGGAGGATTGGGACCTTGCAGATCAAAAATCAAAGGGGCTGATAAGGCTCTATCTGGCAGACTCTGTTCTTCTAAATGTTCATGAAGAAAATACTGCATCTTCTTTGTGGAAAAGACTGGGAGCTATTTATCAGGGCAAGTCCTTGGTGAATAAGTTGTTCTTAAGAAAGAAGTTGTACTCTTTGAAAATGCTAGAAGGAGCATTTTTTTTTTATCATTTGAATTCTTTCAACATGTTGATTGCTCAGTTAGGATTTGTGGGTGTGAAGATTGATGAAGAAGATTGTTGTATGCTATTGTTATGTTCTTTGCCAGATTCTTGGGATCACTTGGTGATGGATATTGGGAGTACAACATCCACTTTTAAGATGGAAGATGTTGTTGCTTCTTTGTTATCAGAAGATATGAGAAGAAAATCTTCTGAGATGGCAAAGGAGGCTCTTGTTGTTTGAGGGAGATCGAAAGAAAAAGGAAAGAAGAAGGAAAATAAGTCCAAATCAAAATTAGAAGGGAGATCAAAGTCTCCTAGAAAGAAGTCCAAGGTGAAGTTTTGGAATTTTGGATAGCCTGGTCATGTCCAAAAGGATTGCAAAGAGGAGAAAAAGAAGAAGAAGAATTCTTCTGACAATGATTCTTCTTAGAGTGATGCAGATTCCTTCATTGCAGCCTTGGCAGCTCAAGCATCAGATGATATTTGCTTGATTAATTCTAGAGCATTTTTCCACATGACATCTCATAGAGACTAGTTCACTAAGTATGAAAAATATGATGGTGGAAGGGTGTATTTGGCAAGCGATTCATCTCTAGAGATAGTTGGCCTTGGAAGAGTCAGAATTCAGTTCCCTGATGGAAGAGTGAAGGGAATCAATGATGTAATGCATATACCAGGTCTGGCTTGAAACTTACTTTCTATTAGTAAGCTAAACAATGTTGGAGTGCAAGTCATGTTCTCTAGAAATGGCTGCAAAATGACTACGAGGCTCAATGGTGCTAGATAGGGGTGCTTGTATTGGTACTTTGTATAAGTTGAATGCACTTGTTGTACAATGGAATAGTGTCTCTGCAAAGTCACAGGAGGCTACTCATGGAGAAAATGAGGAAAAAGTTCCTGATAGTGCAAAATCTATGGAAGTTAAACTTCTAGCAGGAAATACTATGCTCTGGCATCATAGGCTTGGCCACATTGGAGAAAAAGGTTTAAAACCCTTGAAAAATAAAAACTTGGTTGAGGGGCTTGATGACTGTAATCTTGAATTTGAGTTTTGTGAACATTGTATATATGGTAAACAACACCATGTTTCATTCTACTCTAGTCCTCACAAATATTTTGGTTTACTTGATTACATTCATTCTGATGTTTTTGGTCCAGTAAATGTTCCTTCTTTGTCTAAATCAAGATATTATGTATCATTCATTGATGATTATTCAAGAAGGGCATTTTTTATTTTTTAAAAAGTAAATCAGAAGTGTTCAGTCATTTTAAGGAATTTAAAAACCTTGTGGAAAATTGAACTGGAAGAAAAATAAAAAGTTTAAGGACTGACAATGGCAGTGAGTTTTGTTCTGATGAGTTTGAAAGGTACTGTAAAGATCATGGAATTAAAAGACATAAAACTATACCCTACACTCCATAACAAAATGGAGTTGCTAAAAGGTTCAACAGGACAGTGATGGAAAGAGCACGAAGTATGTTAAGCAATGTTGGCTTGGAGGAGAAGTTCTGGGTTGAGGCAGTTACAACAACATGTTACTTAATAAACCATTCTCCTAATTCTGGTCTTGTTGATAAAACACCTTTGGAAGCATGGTCTGGAAAGAAGCCCTCTCTGAGACACATTCATGTCTTTGGCTGTGAGGCATATGCATATGTGCCAAATGAAAAAAAGGTCTAAATTCGAAAACAAGGTTGTTAAATGTATTTTTATTGGTTATAGTGTTGGCATAAAAGGATACAAGCTTTGGAATCCTAATACAAAGAAGGTTCTATATAGCAGAAGTGTTATTTTTCATGAGCTAAAGCCTTCTACTTTGGATTTGCAGTTAGAGACAAAAT